>LPNX010737827.1:0-47500 GCA_001517045.1 Pseudotsuga menziesii
TGGACATTTTTGGAGGAAAAAGGGGTTTTTTGGCCTTTTGGAGGCTTTTTAGATGGTTTTATGGCCTTTTAGAGGCATTTTAGGCCTTTTGGAGGCTTTGTAGTGGGATTTTCAGAGAAATATGGTAGGCAAATGGACAAATGAGCCATGTAGTGGGGTAGATGAGGTAGTTAACTATTTTTGGGTGTTAAGGGTTTATGAAAATGAAATGAAGTACTGATGTCTTAGCTAAGCATATGAAAAATTAATAGAGGTAGGTTCCTGTTGTCTCTACAATTGTTAATTAAGATGCTTATATGTGAAAATAGCATACTGAATATGCACCTCGAGTAGTAGAACTCTGGTGTGAGGAAGTTTTGGATACCTTGACAAAAGGGGGGATACGAATGGAAAGATAAGGGGTATATGGGTGCAAGTTTCAATGAGACTGTCAAGGAAGCCAAGGAAGGAAGTGGTATTACGAGGGGAGGAGCAAGGTTTCGACAAGAGAAGAGGCAAAGTATGGGGGAAGGTCCTACTGTAATCAAAACAAAAGACCACTAAGGAATACCACACGGGACAAAGTGACCCTACAGTGATGAAGAGGAGGACTAGGCCCAAGCTACACCCAGGATAGAGACAAGATCAAACCTCAGAAGCAGCGTGCCCACACCTCCGCGCACTAGTCTGCATTCTGGAAGACACACAAGTTTCGTGTTAACTTGTCCAATTTGCCAACATCATTCTAGTAGTAAATCAACATCTGTAGGAAGAAGGCCCAGGATGGAGGGAGACGACACAAAGTTACCTTTGTTTCATGGAAACAGGACCGACAATCCCGAGCTGTATTGGTTTCTATGCGAGGCAGTGTGGACTGTCAGACAAACCACTGATGATGATGTCAAGAAGGGTCCATTGGAAACCACTCTTTAGGGTCATGCGTTGGATTGATACATGAAATTTATACAAGTTCCTACGGGGACCCCTGCAAAAAAATTGGATGAAATCAGGAAATGACTAATTGAAGAATTCAGAAAGCCAAAATCTGAAGCGTATTATATTACAGAGTTAAAAGAGATTAAGCAATTTCCTAATGAAACCATTTGGGACTTCGACCAAATATTTAAGAAACTGATGGAAAGAGTCAATTTCAATATGAGTGATCTTCAACACAAAGAATGGTTTATCATAGCGTTGGTATCTCATATCCGGTAACTGTTAGTTTTTCAACATTTAAGCTAGCATTATGTTAGGATATTTTCACTGAAAGAATAACAAGCACAGCAATAGCATAAGCACACCACAAGAGACAAGAGACACAAATTTTTTTTATCAGGGAAACCATAAATGGAGAAAACCCCGCAGCTTCCTCAAAGATAGAATCACCACAAGATGTAAGACCCCAAAACAGTAAGATGCACTCCCGACAGCAGCAGTCTTCTAGTCCCAGTATATTTCCTTCTCCACCAGTGCGCCACACTTGAGAGAGCAAGTGATGTGTTGTCCAAGTGATAAATAGAGAGACTCTCACTCTCTATTTATATTCTTCCGTTCACTTGAATTGCACTTTCACACGTAGGCTCAATTTACAATTACTTACTCAAGCCTACACCTTAATTAGTGTATAATAACTCAAGTGCCCCGAAACTGTTGGGACTTACCTAATGACTTGACAAGACTTGTTTACATTATTAATCCTACCGATCGGAACATCGGGGCATGACAACATGAATCAAATACATAATAGAAAACATCCCAGAATAAACATCAGGTTACAATACATAAGATACATAGAAGAATACATTCTGAAGTTACATATACATCAACACTCCCTCTTAACTAGGAAGGTATTCTTTCGACATGATTTTCAGCACTGGTCTTCTTCTCTGTATCAACTGGATCATTTTCATCTTCAAGTCATCTGGATCTGGATCATCCCTCGATCTGGATCGTCATAGAACTGGATCTGGATCATCACTCGATCTAGATCATCATAGAACTGGATCTGGATCATCACTCGATCTGGATCATCATAGAACATCATCACTGGATCTAGATCATCACTCGACCTGGATCATCATCACTGGAATGGATCTGGATCATCACTCGATTTGGATCTGGATCTGGATCATCTCTCAATCTGGATCGTCACTGCTGGATCTGGATCATCTCTCAATCTGGATCTCTCTGAGTCATCATAACTGGATCTGGATCATAGCTCGATCTGGATCTCCTCTGGTGTAGCTAGGGTTTTCACCCTAGCTTGTGTTGATGAGCACCTACTAAGGAATCTGGAATCCTTAGTAGCAGTTCAATGATGTAAACAAAGATAAACTGAAACAAAGACTAAGCTAAAGCAGTAAAACGTAAATAACATGAAGCAAAAACAGTAAAGAAATGTATAATGGTGATTTTATTGATATTACCTCCAATGAGGAGGTTGGTGGAGTCCGTTGCGCTGGTCCGATGTCGGTGGCTTCGAGCTCCAAGCTGCTTCCTTTCCTTTTCCGGTGGTGGAAATGGGCCAAAAAGAGTTCTCAATGGTGAAAGTAGCTTGATGGTAAGCTAGGGTTTCGAGAATAATTTCGGCAGAGGCAGGATGCTTATGATAATGGATGTTGAAATGAGGGGTCTCCACAACTTATTTATAGTTTTTTAGTGGTGGAGTGCTAGCCCATGGTTTTGGAAACCATATGGTTTAGGGCAGCTTGTTTAGGGTTTTTTCCTCCTTTTCCTCTTTATTTTATATTTTTTCTTCCCTTTTGGGGATTTTGCTATTTTTAGAGGAATTTTGGACATTTTTGGAGGAAAAAGGTGTTTTTTGGCCTTTTGGAGGCTTTTTAGATGGTTTTATGGCCTTTTAGAGGCATTTTAGGCCTTTTGGAGGCTTTTTAGTGGGATTTCCAGGGAAATATGGTAGGCAAATGGACAAATGAGCCATGTAGTGGGGTAGATGAGGTAGTTAACCATTTTTGAGTGTTAACATCTGGTCATCATCATGTGTGTACTATCTCATCATAGGAAGTTCTATAGAGCCAACCCTTTTTCATGTTGGTTGTAGGCCTAGCCCACAGGTAGGTCTTTGCCCAGCACTTATATCTGACCTACTCGTCAGAAAGGCACGCCCAGCACTTACATCTGACCTACTCATCAGAAAGGCATGCCCAGCACTCACATCTGATCATGTAGTAAACTACAATCACATCAGAAAGGCCCAGCACTCACATTCACCAGCATGGTAGGAACAACAACTACCATTTGTGAAATGGCTCTGCACTTACATCTGACCTACTCGTCAGAAGGGCATCACATCCATCCAGGCTGGAACCACATCCGCCACAATGATGAAAGAACCCTGTTCTTTTCACCCAGGCTAGAACCACAGCCGCCACAATGATGGAAGAATTTCAACCAAGCTAGAACCACATCCGCCACAATGAAGAAAGATTTCTGCACTTACATCTGACCTACTCGTCAGAAGGGCATGCACTCACATCTGACCTGGCAGGAACTGAATCCTGCACCCTCGTCAGAATGGCCCCCAGTCCCAGACTGAGCTACCTGGTAATTGACCAGGCGCCTCCTCTCTCCCGGAGAGTGGCAGTTGCCCTTACATCTGTCCTACTCAACAAAATGTCCAGCACTCACATCTGTCATGGGAGGAACTTAATCCTTTAGCCATGACCAGAATGGCTCAGCCCTTACATCTGACCTACTCGTCAGAATGGAGGTATCCCTTACGTATGTCCTACTCGACATAATGGCCAGCACTCACATCTGACATGGAAGGAACTAAATCCTTTAGCCATGAAAAGAATGGCTCTGCCCTTACATCTGACCTGCTCATTAGAATGGCGGTAGCCCTTACATATTTCCTACTCGACATAATGGCCAGCACTCACATCTGACATGGAAGGAACTAAATCCTTTAGCCATGAACAGAATGGCTCTACCCTTACATCTGACCTGCTCGTTAGAATGGCGGTAGCCCTTACATATGTCCTACTTGACATAATGGCCAGCACTCACATCTGACATGGAAGGAACTAAATACTTTAGCCATGTCAGAATGGCTATGGGTCTCATCACTTTCTCTTGGAAGGATCCTCGATCTGGAGAACACCAAGTCTCTCTCTGAAGTACTCAAACTTCAGCCTAGCCAATGGCTTCATCAATACATCAGCTATCTGTTCCTCCGTTGCAACATACAGGAGCTTCACTGCTCCTCTCTACACCATATCCCTGATATAGTGATACTTGATCTCGATATGCTTCGACTTGTCATGGAACACTGGATTCTCTGACAACTTCATGAAACTCTGGTTGTCACAATGTATACAAGTAGCATCCAACTGGAGATCAAATATATCAGATAGTAGCTTTCGCAGCCATACTACCTCACAACTAGCTGAACAAGCTCCGACATACTCTGATTTAGCTGTACTCAGTGCCACATAGGATTGCTTCCTGCTAAACCAAGAGATCACACCTGATCCCATACTGAAGCAACATCCAGAAGTACTCTTCCTGTCGATGGCACTTCCTACCCAATCTGAATCATAACCCTCCAGGTTAATCTTCTGATTTGCATCATACTTGATCCCATAATCAACTGTACCCTTCAGGTACCTCAGAATATGCTTTGCAGCAGTCAAGTAAACACTTCTCAGATCTATCAAGTACTGGCTCAAGGTGTTCACAGTAAAGCAAATGTTTGGTCTCATGTTCGTCAAGTACATCAAGGACCCAATCATCTGGCGTAGCATCAACCATCTCTGATGAAGCATCACTCAATAGCTTCAGGTTCGATGCCATAGGTGTGGTCATGTAGTCCATCATCCTTAACCTTGTCCAAGGAAGATTCCATCTGCACTCTGCCAAACCTCCATACCTAGAACAATATTGCATCAACACATAACAGCAACATCATTGGTCTTCCGCCTTCAACCTTGAAGCAAAGGTTGGAATCTGCTTTACTCTCAGTAAAGCCTAGAGTCATCAGTAATCTGCCCATCCTGTCGTACCATGTTGAACATTAGATCTTCTGTAGTCACTCCCTTTGAAGCAGAGCATCATACTCCCTCTGTCTTCTGTGCTCTATGCACTAAAAACATTCTGTACCGGAGTGACAAGTAGCTTCCTATGCTACTAATATTCTATGTGACCATCTAGTGTATAGACTTACATCTTCAACCTTATAGCAAAGGTTAAGATCTTCATCAGGCTCATCATGTATGTGTTTAAACTCTTACTGGCTGCAAATGTCTCTTCGTAGTCTAGGCCTTCTTTTCGTGAGAAGCCTCGTGCTACGAATCTTGCTTCGTATCCCACGATTTTTCCATCTACTGCATGATGGAACTATGAACTTATCTTCAGGTCTCGATACTACACCCTGACATCATTCTTCTTGAACTGGTCTTCCCTTTCTTCTTGGTGGCTGGAAGGTTCTGCATCAATGATGTCACTACACTTGTCATATTATTCTTTGTCTTTNCATGGGTATACTCCTTCTTGAGCCTTCAGCTTCATCGTCTTCTTCATTCATGATAGCATCGTTTCTTATCCAAAAGCCGAGGTGGATAAGAAGTTCTTCAAGAGTTGAGTTCTTCATATTCCTCATTGCTTGAGGGATCTTCTTTGGATGGTAAGAGCTTGATCTTCAATTGCTTCCATCTTCTCTTCTTTTCTTATGAGTCGAGCTTCTTCTTCTTCTCAGAGTCTCTTGAAAGTAATCACTTCCTTCTAGAACACATTCCTTGAATGAATGAATTCCACGATCCTGGGAGGCCATTCAAGGTGGCCATCACCACTTCTGCATTATTCACTTTTTCTTTTACCGCTTCAAGTTGTTCTTGATTTGAGAGACTCTTATGACTACATGGTCTTTGCATTCTGGATCTTCACATTCTTCAACTGGTTTCTTAAGGTCATATTCTGATTTCTATTCTTTCCTTCAAATAGCTTGGTCAAGGAATCAAAACATATTTGGTGTCTTTGGGGAGACACTTGTAATACAAGTTGATTCATGACTGAATCAGCAATGATCTTCTTGGCTTTGACCAAGTTCTTCTTGTGTAAGGCTTCTAGCCTTATCTCCCTCTGGAACTGGAACCTCTATACTCATGTAGGTGTCCAATCCATTTTCTTCAGAGAGATCAAATACTTCTATGCTTGGAGGTTGTGAACTTCACCAAGCTTATCATTAATCTGATGTGATAGATCACTTTGAAATGAGAACCTCAAATGAAAATAGCAAAGGATTAGATCTTACCGATTTGAGGTGACCGTCCTGGTTCCGGAGCTGGTTGATCTAGGGTTTGTCACAGAAACCCTAATTTTAAGAACTTGGAATATTTTATATCTGATTGGATAGACAGATAGATCTCTTCAAATGGAGCTGTCCAATGTACTCCTTTTCTGAAAACAATGGAGGGAAGCTCCCGGAACAGGAAGCCCTAATTTTCCAATTCCTTCTGCAGAAATGCCTGTTACTGTTTCTGTGATATCTCCGAAATTTATGCTCCTCTACATCTGAAATTTAGTACTAAGGTAACCTCGCATGTTTCTGATCCAACACCGTAGATTTCATCAGAATTGATTTCACCATTTGGGATTTATGATCTTTTTCCCAAGGTCACCTGTTACAGGACTGTTCAGAACAGCGAAGTTGTACGGCATGCCACATGTCACTGGTTCATCTTCTGAGTCTGATATTTGGAACACGTAAATTAAATTCTGTTCCCTTTCTGTAACATCTTCAGGAATTCCATTTGGACCTCTGTAGCCCAAGATATTGCAGATATCCCCGGGTGTCCTATTTATGGATGATTTCTGGAAGAGACTGAAACCCTGACTTAGAGAGATCATATCTCCTGGAATATAGCGAATTTGAGGCTGAATTGTGGACAAAGTGTTCTTCAGGATTTTATCTTAGGCCCCTGCAATTTTCAGCTTCTGAGACTTCACCAACCTCGGAATATAGCGACTGTACCAAAACTTATCAGTTTTTAGTATTTAGGGTTTTTCAAGCTCGGGGTCAAACTAGGGTTTGACTTTTCCGGAGTTTCACCCAACCAAATTTCTTGATCCAGGTCTCTAAAATTCGGTTTTGATGAGGATAAAAATCCTATGCAGGTCTCACTCAAAAATTCCTCTTCTGTAGAAAGCCCTAATTTCCGCATCGAACACTGAAAATGCTCGGAATCAAATTTCGCTTCGACAGAAAGATGCACCCTTCAATGGAGAGTCATCATAGCATACTTTTGCTGAAAATATATGGAGGAAGATCCACAAACTAGGAAGCCCTAGTCTCCACAGCTGCACAGTGTCTTCTTCTCAGGTTAGCTCTGATTCCATGTTAGTTTTTCAACATTTAAGCTAGCATTATGTTAGGATCTTTTCACTGAGAGAATAACAAGCACAACAATAACATAAGCACACCACAAGAGACAAGAGACACAAAGAGTTTTGATCGGGGAAACCATAAATAGAGAAAACCCCGCAACTTCCTCAAATATAGAATCACCACAAGATGTAAGACCCCAAAACAATAAGATGCACTCCCGACAGCAGTAGTCTTCTAGTCCCAGTATATTTCCTTCTCCACCAGTGCGCCACACTTGAGAGAGCAAGTGATGTGTTGTCCAAGTGATAAATAGAGAGACTCTCACTCTCTATTTATATTCTTCTGTTCACTTGAATTTCACTTTCACACGTAGGCTCAACTTACAATTACTTACTCGAGCCTACACCTTAATTAGTGTATAATAACTCAAGTGCCTCGAAACTGTGGGGACTTACCTAATGACTTGACAAGACTTGTTTACATTATTAATCCTACCGATCGGAACATCATGGCATGACAACATGACTCAAATACATAATAGAAAACATCCCGGAATAAACATCGGGTTACAATACATAAGATACATAGAAGAATACATTCCGAAGTTACATATACAACAACAGTAACTGCTAATGCAGCAGAATATCGCAACACAGTGTGAAACTCTGGATATTGCAATGAAGTTGGAGGCTTCGCTTGTTGGAGAAAGCACAGCTGGAATGAACCAGCTTCAGGTGCAGCTAACGAACTTGACTCTTCAATTACAAGACATTAAAAAAGGGAAAGAGAATCGTGAAGATCTTTGGTGCACTCGATATCACGCGGATGGACACACCAAAGATACTTTCCTTGATTTCCAAAATTTTCTGTTATCTGGGGTGCCGAACCCACTGAATTACGAAAGTGTACCATGTTTCCGCATATGCCAAGTCTATGGGCATTGACATGAGGAATGTGGATACATGCAGGATATGGTGACGAATCCAGAAAACCTATATTGCTCATTTTTTCAATTTGTGAGACATGAAGATAAAGACTGTCATGCATATGACCTGCTTCAAGAAAGGATGCATGAATCATACTATGTAAAGGGTGAATATCATTGCACAGTACAACAATCACAGCCACAATGTAACACTCCAAAATTTCCTTAAAATTTTAAAATTTTTCTTGCGACAACTAATGTTTAAACATTGCCTACAGAGATTAATTTAACCGCTAACAGATATCATTCTAAAATATCTGAAACTAGATACTACAAAATCATTTACTAATGTATAACACATTCATTACTAACTACACTCCAAAGAAGTGTTGAAAGATCGATCTATAAAGTTAAAGAGCTAGAGTAGTAAAGTGTTGAATTCAACTGTTTACTTTCTAATGAGTGAGTGATGCTAAATTTGTTTTCTTGTTCACTGAAGGGGATTTTGGTTGTGCCCAAGTCTTACTTATCTTATTGAAGCTAATGCAGTCAACTCATGTTCTTTTTATAGGTCCTTTACAAGTAATCCTTTTTCTTCCAAGATCAAGTAGATTAATCGCTAGAGTTCTATTCTAATTTTTATAATAAGTTATAAGTGTGTGGTAGCGTAAAAATCATCAGCTTTCGGTAACTAAAGGTACTGAAACCTAATTCCTTTCCATAACTTTATGACTACAAATAAAATGCTTACTAAGGTTTTGAACTTTCTGAAATCTAAAATTGTCATGTTTAGCAATCAAAAGATAACTATACCTAAAACAACTTGTCTAGGTTTATAATTATAATTGCTGCATAGTTTTTATGAAATTTCATGGATAGTTGAAAAATACTAGTCAATCATATATGCTTCTTCCTAACATATATACATTTATTCCAAAGTATTTATACTAAGCCTAAAGATGCATGCAATAAGACTATTTTCCTATCTAACTCATAAAAAAATTTATATTACATAAACTGTATATGAAATATCTACATTTTATGTAATAAAACAAATTATTAACCTAAGTTAATTTGTAGGTTTTACTCACACTATTGGACTATATCGAAAGACCCATAAAATTTATTTTAAGGTGGAATCCACATGTTATTATCTCATGGAGGGAGTTTTTTTTTAGCGCTGAAACCCTATCGATATAAAAACCTCCAGAACCCTAAAATCTCGCTTCCAAACCACTATTGTTCGATGTGTTTAGATAGAGAGGAGGGTTGAGTCAACAGGATCTCGACCTCCTCAGTCTCTGTAGAAAAAATTGTGAATCAACCTAGAAAAGGCGTTTATAAGTCTGCCATGTGTATGTGTATACCATCGTGGCCTCTATCACAGCGTTGCAGGTTCTATTATCCACTTCTTTGTCGAGTTTGAGAACTGAGGGTCATTTTATTTACTGTGTTCGGGCCGTGGTTTCCTCTGAATCCTATAAGCGTTGTCCAAGAGGGATCTTCTAGAACAAAAACCAAAGCAGTGTGCTCCTACAATCGAGGTAAAATTCTCTTTCTTTTCCTGGTTTTACAAAGAAAAACTATAAGGTAAAACTAGAAATATACTAAAGAAATGTTTTGTTTGATACCAAATGGTCGCAGGTGAAACAATCGCTAATACCCAGCTACAAGTGGGAACGTAATGCTTGGAACACCACTGAGTTTGGGCTGCTATAAGCTAAAAGTGTTGAACCAGGTAAGCCTTGGTTGTATACCCTGGGGTTCCCTTCAGCACGATATGTATGGCCGTAAAAAAAAAAAATCATGGGTGTGTGGGGAACGAATACATTGCTGAAAGGTTTTTACGTTCCTGATGTGCTTGATATCTGATGGCATGGATAAAAATAACGAGCCTTAGGGCTCTAAAACTAATTTATAGTAGGTTGTTTTTGTGAATTACGATAGGGTTTTGAGAAATATTGTAATAGTTTTTAGTGGTGAAGATGACTTCGGCCTTAAACTTGTTTGAGAGAAGAGTAAAGAAAAAGGCTTTGGTTTTTATTTTAATCTTATGGTTTCAAGACTGGAAAAATTCGAAGATGTAACACCAAGTTTCTTTTTTTTTTGGTTTTGCAAGGATACTGTGGAAAAAGATTTTATTTTGTTATAAACTCTGATATAAAGGAAAATAATTTTTTTATGGGATAAATTTATTTGTAAATTTAATTAACTGTTCGTAAAATATTTATAATAGGTTATTTATAATTTAACACAAAAGGGAAGAACTTCTTGGTCGAAGAGTTCGACTCAGTGCACCAAACAAGACTATGTTTTATTAATTTTTAAAATGTTATATTTCACTCTTTTTACTCTATTTTTAGTTGTATATATTAAACTTTGTTTTTATGTCTAGATTTCTTTTAATTAAGGTAGCTGCAAACTAAAAAAAATGATCTAAGTAAATTTCTAGATTTTGTTTTTCAGTAAGGGTTTGAATAAGAAGAAAATATTCTTTATCTTGAAAGGAAATTTTGATGAAAGCTTATGTTAATAGTTTTTAGAGTTTTGACCATAAACATAAATTTTAATTTATAATATCTTCTTTACCTGTTGTTATACTGTTTAGTGTTTATAATATTTAGTATTTCTAGGGTTACTGTAATTAACATGATAGTTTATTAGTAACATGTATTTCACTATCACATTTACATTATGTTATCTGTAAAGTATGATTTTATTTTACTAATTTCCTTTATTGTCGTTTTAGTGTGTATCACACACACACACACACACACACACACACACACACACATATATTTATTTATAAACCAAAACTAGGGAAAGGGATTAGTACTATGTTATATTAAACACAATTGCAAACTGTGTAGTAAAATTTATTCTTATAAATTCTGTTGAGTATTTAAAAAAAGTTTGAGGAGTAAAAATGAAAGGCATTCTAGGGTTTAAGGGGTTTTAGTATCTTTCACAAAATTCTACTAACAGTTAAAGGATTTCAACCTATATTTACTTGATGTAATCATTCCTCTAAACACCTACTGTACTAGAGTACTTCGTCTTAAGATGAGTGGAAAAATATAAGGAGGTAATTTATTCATTCATCAAATAAATCTAACCCTAGAACATTTACTCAATAAATTTAACCAATATCTACTTGAAAAATCAATCTGGTTTACAATGTCTAAATTTTAGAAAACAAACTTATCCATACATAACAATAAATCTATCTTAACTGCATACATTCCAGTATTTATATCTGCATAAGAAAAAATAAAATAACATATTAGAACCTGAGAAATCGTAGAGGAAACAACGACCTAAGGATCCCGTTCCACCCAACCAATTCCTGAGGATAGATTAGTTGCTAGTCTTAGGGCCCTCGAGCCTGTCCACTGCTTCACCAATCGAAAGCACTGGGTGAGAGGATGGGTTATAAAACCCATGCAATCTCCACAAAATTATTGAACAATAATACTTCTGATTTTCTGCAGTAGAGAACTTAGCAATTCAGGTGCACTAGTTCTGTAAATCAGCCTTTACAATCAAACACTTCTGCCTTCCCCCTCCATCGAATATCTTGTGCACAAAATTTCCCTTCATAAATTTCACAAAAAAATGAATAGCCCCCTGCTGAATTCGATGGGTAAATATAAGCATTCCCAGGTCGTTTGGTCAGTTTTTTCATTTAATGAGCCACCTACTCTTGTTCCACTTTCTTGGGCAACATGACCACAAAAATAGGGAAGTTTCCTCCTGCAACAGCTAGAAGTGGTTTGAGGATGCTGCCAAGTGTCAATCTTCTCTCACCCCAGTCTATTCCACCTAGTAGCCAATAGACACTAATTTAACAGCCTCCTTAAGCTGTTGTCTCATATTTTATTTATTAATTAATAAAATATTCAGCATAATTTATTACAATCATCCTTGACCCCACTTGGTCAATAATCACAAACTTTACAATAAAATTAAAATATAATGTCTTCTTAAATGTAAAATGTTTTTGCAATTTGGGGTATTTGACATACACACCCTCTTAAGTATAACATCGTCCCTGATGTTATTTTATTCATCATCCTCAGAGATGCCCCAGAACAGAATTGGATATGATGCCCGCATATGACTCTCCAATTCCTAGGTTTCTTCTTCTGGACTAAGGTGCTTCCATTGCACCTTCACCTACCCAATGGTGTGATTCTAAAACAAGATCTCCCTCTTGTCGAGGATACAATCCGGTTCCACTAGAAAATATCCTTTGGGTTCCACCTTCTACTTCCACCATGGAAGTTTGATAATCAGCTTGCCTGTTTTCCAGTGCCGTATTGATCCTGGGCATCCCTCTTGCTAAGTCACCAACCTTCATTTCTTCCTGCACTATATGAATTTTGTTGATAGTCTTCTTTCTATTTGGACAGACTGATGCATAGTGAGGTCCATTACAATCCCAAGATTTTATCGGTTCTTTACGTTCGTTATTCTTAATGTAGTTTCTATGATTATTACTAGTTTCTTTATTTATAGGGCCATTAGGGTTTGGCTGTGAGTTACTTTTATTTCCTTGAACATTTTTATTAGGAAAATTACGTGCATTATTATTCCCAAAATTTTGATTAGGTGTGAAACCCTTCTTTTTATGTTCAAAATTATTTGACCTCTTGGCTTTCCAGTTTGGCATGTTTTCTCTTTTTCAGTTCTATTCATAGAAGAACTTTTCTTTTCGCATAGATTCTTCAAGATTTTTAGTGTTATTGTATTCAATTATGTCGTTAATGTGAAAAGGTAAACAACTCAGAAAATAGTGCACCTTAGGGTTGCTTATCAACAATGTAAGGCACGTACTGAAGTAAACTTAAAAATTTAATTTTTAACTCCTTCATATTCATAGTTCCCAAATTCAGTTCATAGAACTCTTTAGCTCACTCTTCATAATACTACTCCGATAAAAAATTCTTTTTAAAGTATTTTTTAAAGGTACTCCAGTTTATGTTCTTTTCCTTTATTCCTTTTACTTTTTTAAGTCCTGCCACCATATGTCTGTTTTTCCAATTAAGTTATATATGGCCATTCTAGCTTTTAATTGATTGGAGTAATTCTAAATTTGAAAATACTTTTTTCACTCCAGACAGCCATGCTTTGGCTTCCTCCCCTTTCTATGTTTCGTCATTGAAAGTTGGGGGCTTAATATTTTTAAATTCTCCAGAAATTTCCTCATAGAGCTTATATTTTCTTTTTTCTAGAATGATAATTATCCTCACTGTTCTCACTAGAATACTGACGATTCTTCCTGTGTGAGTCACCATAAACTTTAGAGGATGAACTACTTTCAATTTTAGAACGTTTGGACTTTTTAATTTTGTGTTGGTAGGATGTATTATCAGATCCTATCTGTTTATCTTTTACTTCACTCTGAAATTTTTCCAACAACAATTGGTTCAGCTCCTCTTGAGATCTTAGAATTATTTCATTCTCTTTTTTAAACGTTTCCATTTCAGTTTTTAATTCCTAAACGGTTTGTAACAATTTTGATGAATTATTAGTTATTTCTTCCTTAACAGGTTCTTTTCTAGAATTACTTTGTTCATTTAATGGGGACCCTTCATCTACATACTCTTCAAGTCCTTCCATACCTGCAATTCTAGTTCAATTTTTTTTTATGTACAACAACATGTTAAAATAATAAATCGGTATGCATCAATTTTCTTTACTGTTTGTTTACGTGAGTTGAGCCGCTTCGGGATTAGTGTCTGAACCTGGCTCTGATACCATATGTAACACTCCAAAATTTCCTAAAAATTTTAAATATTTTCTTGCAACAACTAATGTTTAAACATTTCCTATAGAGATTAATTTAACCGCTAACAGATATCATTCTAAAATATCTGAAACTAGATACTACAAAATCATTTACTGATGTATAACACATTCATTACTAACTACATTCCCAGAAAAATATTGAAATATCGATCTATAAAGTTAAAGAGCTTGAGTAGTAAAGTGTTGAATTCAACTGTTTACTTTCTAATGAGCGAGTGGTGCTAAAGTTGTTTTCTTGTTCACTGAAGGGGATTTTGGTTGTGCCCGAGGCTTAATTAGATTATTGAAGCTAATGCATTCAACTCATGTTCTTTTTTCAGGTCCTTTACAGGTAATCCTTTTGCTTCCAGGATCAAGCATATTAGTCGCTAGAGTTATCTTCTAAGTTTTATAATAAGTTATAAGTGTGTGGTAGCGTAAAAATTATCAGCTTTTGGTAACTGAAGGTACTAAAACCTAATTCCTTTCCACAAACTTTATGAATGCAAACAAAATTATTACTAAGGTTATGAACTTTCTGAAATCTAAAATTGTCTTGTTTAGCAGTCAAAAGATAACTATACCTAAACCGACTTGTCTAGATTTATAATTATAATTGTTGCGTAGTTTTTATGAAATTTCATGGATAGTTGAAAAATACTAGTCAATTATATATGCTTCTTCCTAACATATATACATATATTCCAAATTATTTATACTAATCCTAAAGATGCATGCAATAAGACTATTTTCCTATCTAACTCATAAAAAAATTCATATTACATAAACTATATATGAAATATCTAGATTTTATGTTATAATTTTTTTTTATTAATATAAGTTATTTTGCAGGCTTTACTCACACTATTGGACTATATCAAAAGACCCATAAAATTGCTTTTAAGGTGGAATCCACGTGTTATTATCTCACGGAGGGAGTTTTTTTTTTAGCGCTGAAACCCTATCCATATAAAAACCTCCAGAACCCTAAAATATCACTTCCAAGCCACTATTGTTTGCTATGTTTAGATAGAGAGGAGGGTCGAGTCAACAGGCTCTCGGCCTCCTTAGTCTCTATAGAAAAAATTGTGAATCATCCTAGAAAAGGCGTTTATAAGTTTGCCATGTGTATGTCTATACCATCGTGGCCTCTGTCACAGCGTTGCAGGTTCTATTCTCCACTTCTTGGCCGAGTTTGAGAACCGAGGGTCATTTTGTTTACTATGTTTGGGATGTGGTTTCCTCTGAATCCTATACGAGTTGTCCAAGAGGGATCTTCTAGAACAAATACCAAAGCAGTGTGCTCCTACAATCGAGGTGAACTTCTTTTTCTTTTCCTGGTTTTACAAAGAAAAACTATAAGGTAAAATTAGAAATATACTAAAGTAATGTTTTGTTTGATACCAAATGGTTGTAGGTGAAAAAATTACTGATAGCCAGCTACATGTGGGAACGTAATTCTTGGAACGCCACCAGGTTTGAGTTGCTATAAGCTACAAGCGTTGAACCGGGTAAGCCTCGGTTGTATACCCTGAGGTTCCCTTCAGCACGATATGTATGGGCGTAAAAAAAATTCGTGGGTGTGTGGGGAATGACTACATTACTGAAATGTTTTTACGTTTCAGTTGTGCTTGTTGTTTGATGGCGTGGATTAAAATAATGAGCCTTATGGCTCTAGAACTAATTTATATTACGTTTTTTTTTAATTACGATAGGTTTTTGAGAAATCTTGTAATAATTTTTAGAGGTGAAGATGACTTCGGCCTTAAACTTTTTTGAGAGAAGAGTAAAGAAAAAGGCTCTGGTTTTGATTTTAATCTTACGGTTTCAAGACTGGAAAAATTCAAAGATGTAACACCAGGTTTCTTTTTTTTTGGTTTTGCAAGGATACTGTGGAAAAAGATTTTATTTTGTTATAAACTCTGATATAAAGGAAAATAAAGTTTTATGGGATAAATTTAGTTGTAAATTTAATTAACTATTAGTGAAAGATTTATAATAGATTATTTATAATTTAACACAAAAGGGAAAAACTTCTTGGTCTAAGAGTTCGACTCAGTGCACCGAACAAGACTATGTTTTATAATAATTTTTAAAATGTTATATTTCACTCTTTTTACTCCGTTTTTAGTTATATATATTAAACTCTGTTTTTATGTCTAGATTTATTTTAATTAAGGTAGCTGCAAACTAAAAAAAATGATCTAAATAAATTTCTTGATTTTTTTTTTCAGTAAGGGTTTGGATAAGAAGAAAATATTCTTTATCTTGAAAGGAAATTTTGATGAAAGCTTATGTTAACAATTTTTAGGGTTTTGACCATAAACATAATTTTTAATTTATAATCTCTGCTTTACCTGCTGTTTTATTGTTTAGTGTTTATAATATTTAGTATTTCTAGTGATACTGTAATCATTATAGTTTATTAGTAACATGTATTTCACTATCACATTTACATTATGTTATCTGTAAAGTATGATTTTATTTTACTAATTTCCTTTACTGTCGTTTTAGTTTGTATCATATATATATATATATATATATATTAAAACTAGGGAAAGGGATTAGTACTATGTTATATTAAACACGGTTGCAAACTGTGTCATAGAATTTATTCTTATCAATTATGTTGAGTATTTAAATAAATTTTGAGGAGTAAAAATGAAAGGCATTCTAGGGTTTAAGGGGTTTTACTATCATTCACAAAATTCTACTAACAGTTAAAGGATTTCAACCTATCTTTACTTGATGTAATCATTCCTCTAAACACCTACTGTAGTAGAGTACTTCGTCTTAAGATGAGTGGAAAAATACAGAGAGGTAATTTATTCATTCATCAAATAAATCTAACGCTAGAACATTTACTCAATAAATTTAACCAATATCTACTTGAAAATTGAATCTGGTTTAAAGTGTCTAAATTTCAGAAAACAAACTTATCCAGACATAACAATAAATATATCTTATTTGCATACATTCCAGTATTTATATCTGCATAAGAAAAAATAAAATAACATTTTATAACCTGAGAACTCGTAGAGGTAACAACATCCCAAGGAGCCTGTTCCACCCAACCAATTCCTAAGGATAGCTTAGTTGCTAGTCTTAGGACCCCCGAGCATGTCCATTGGTTCACTCGTTGAAAGCACTGGGTGAGGGGATGGGTTATAAAACCCATACAATCTCCAAAGAAGTATTCAACAATAATACTTATGATTCTCTGCAGTAGAGAACTCAGCAATTCAGCTGCACTAGTTTTGTAAATCAACCTTTACACTCAAAAACGTATGCCTTTCCCTTCCATTGAATATCTTGTGCCCAAAATTTCTCTTCAGAAATATCACGAAAAATTAAACAGCCCCCTGCTGAATTCAATGGGTAAATATAAGCATTCCCATGTCTTTTGGTCATTTTTTTTCATTTAATGAGACACCTGCTCGTGTTCCACTTCCTTGGGGAACATGACCACAAAAGTAGGGGAGTTTCCTCCTGCAACAACTAGAAGTGGTTTGAGGATGCTTCCAATTGTCAATCTGTTCTCACCCTAGTCTATTCTACCTAGTGGCCAGTAGACACTCATTTAATAGCCTCCTTAAGCTGTTGTCTCATCTTTTATTTATTAATTAATAAAATATTCGTCATAATTTATTACAATCATCCTTGGCCCCACTTGGTCAATAACCACGAAATTTACAATAAAATTAAAATATAATGTCTTCTTAAACATAAAATGTTTTTGTAATTTGGGGTATGTGACACACAACCTTAGGAGGTACAATCTTTACCTCAACCGAAGTATACACCCCCACTACAAATGCAGTTCATAACTTCATAGCTGCAACCACGGTTCACACCACAGCCACAATATAATCAAATGTCTATGGATCCGCCACAGCCACAGTATGTTCAGGTAGCACACTATGTTCAGCAACAGCTGAATCCCCTTCCGCAGCAATTGGCTCAGCCACAGTACCAGCAGCAAGGAGGATTCTATAGAGGATTCTGAGGAAGAGGAGGAATATTTGGTAGAGGAGGAGGACGAGTTCGTGGACATGTCCAATGTTACAATTGTGGCGTATTCGGATAGTACCAGAGAGATTTCCCATGATTGCAGTGTTCATGTGCATATTGTACTGCAATTGATCACACTGTCGAGAACTTCCCATAATTAATCGCAAGATGGCAGGTAGGAAACGTTCCTCAGTTGCAGACTCAGAACTAGTTGCAGAATCAAAATATGCTCCAGAACCAGAATCAGTTATAGAACCAGGCTCAAATTCAAATTCCACTTCATAATCATACTATGAATCAACTTAAGAACCCACCATTGAACCAGAATATGTCAATGAACCAGAATCCGTTGACGAACCAGAATTAAGGGTCGACAGTTGTGACCATCTCAGCAAAGCTGAGAACATAGGATGTCAATGTTTCTATCATTTCCCTCGGAGGTGCGATGATCGGAGAGGACAGCCCCTAACCGTAGGTCTGACTAGATGGAAAGAAGAAGGTACCATTTGACATTACTATCGAGCAAGATACATTCTTTGAAGCGCGGGATGCGATCATAAAGAATCATGGTAAGTCACCTGTTTACGAAATCCCCTCTTCTTTTGATTCTTCATTAGAGGCAGGACCATCGCATGAGCATGGTACCTTGCAAAAATTCTTAGAGAGCTGCTTATTACTAGCAAGAGATCCTGATTCTCTTGCTAAGATTGAGAATATGTTGCATCGATTAGGTAAGGAGAGGAAGGACTCTGTGGTGAACTCCTTGCATAAGAAAAAGACAGGAAAAGAGATGCACATGAACATTCAGATTCGAGACTATGAAGTAGATTCAGTCATTCTGGATCTAGGCTCAGATGTGAACATTCTGACAAAGCAGACATGGAAGAAAATGGGGAGGCCCAACGTTGGTTTAGTCCCTTGTGTAGTTGCAATTGGCTAATCAGGACAAAGTACAACCAATCAGACATGTGTTGAACCTCATTGTAGATGTTGAAGGTATGAATACCTATGTTGATTTCGATGTGATTGAAGTTGTGGATGGTGGAGGTTTGTATCCCCCATTACTGGGGATCGGATGGGCCAACGATAGTATGGCAGTAATTAACTTCAAGAAGTAGATGATCATGTTTGAAATCATGACATTAGAGTCATCACTCCTATGGATCGAAACGAAAGGCAGAGATATATTGATCCAGTGAAAGATGAAGTTGTCAAAGGATGGGATCATGCTTACAATATTTCAGAGGATTAAATCCACCTGACTGTTAATGAAGAACTTGGTTGGCGCAACACTAGTTCTTCATCTTCTTATTATGATTATGCATTAGAAAAATGGCAAAATTGCATGCACAAGGTGTCATTCAGTAAGTGTGGTCTAATCATGCACTCGTTGTGCCATGTCATGACTGAGACGGTTAAATTGTCGATCTACAAGGGGCTACCTGAGCTATCTGTGTTCTTAATGGAATGTGAAGAAAAGGTATCTAAACCACAGTGATTGTTGGCACTAGAGGAAGCACTGAAGGCCACTCCAGTACGTTGGTGGGCAACTCATACGAATACAATTAATGGATGGGAGAAGTGTTGATGGTTGATGACAGTGCGCTTCGACGATGCATAAATATATAACACTAAGAGGTACGATGGGAAAAATTACCCCAGTAGTCACTTGATGGAATGTTAGACTCTGTGGGAATCATGACCAAAGGATGAATGGATCCATGCCTTCATTCACATACAACAGAATTTAAGCCCAAAATTTGACAGATGCCATGTCTAAAATTCGACAATAACCTGTCAGCTATTCGACAAACTCAATTTGTTTTGTCGTTGGTGACATAACGTCGGATTTTCGATGACATGCCAATACCCATCGATTTTTCAATGTACTAAGATGAAATATTTCACCAGTAAGTCATCGAATGTTCGACGTTTTCTCATCGAAACTCTAACTTCCTCCTCGTCGAAAATCTTCCTGAACCTCATCCAAACTTTGACTTCTCCTTGTCGAATGTCAAATAGTTATTCTCTAAAAGAATCAGGATTATGCCGTCAAATTAGAGGCATGATTTGTAGAATTTGCGATGGTTTCTCAATAAAAGTACGATGGTCTCGCTGGTCGGAGCTATGGATACCTCATTGGATGAGGCCGTAGGTCATCGAAAAATAGACGGGATGTTGTCAAATTTGCGATAAGTTCTCATTGGTTGTCCGACAAGTCCTCTTGTCAGATCTTTTGCAACCTCATCGGACGTGGCCACAAGGCGTCGGAAATTCGACGGGGGTTTGTATAGTTAAAAAAAAATTATTTTCAATGGTTGCACTAGGATGATGGAATATTTCACAAATTTCAACAAAGAACAAACATCAAATGCATATACAAAGAACAAAAATGATTGTGAAAAAAAATGATTTGACTACATTGGTGCATTCTATTTAGCATATTAGATAGGCCCATCCTCCAGGTAGTGGTATATGCCATATTGATAATCAATTAGTTTAGTATGTTGACGAAGTGAAATACCCAAACCAAATTGGATATGCAATTTTTGGCCCAATTGAAACAACTGGTAGCTCTGGGTCAACTGCTTAAGATAATCATACTTTAACATAATCTCTATTACAAAACTCAAAAAACCTATGGCCTAGTTAATTGGAGAACTGAGTTTCAACTCAATATGATTGATAAAATCATAAAATAGATAAACATAGGAAAAGGATTTATGGTGGAACAACTAAATGTCCCCGGTGCAGCTTGAGGCAAGTGTGTTACTTGGGCAATTATCCATTGTGAATAATAAGCTAGTATAGATCTCTTCAAACAAACCTTCACTTCAATATTACCAAAGTTGAGGATTGACTCTTTTTTTCAGACCCAGACCTGTTCTTGTCACTTCTTTATGCCTCAAAACATGCCCAAAATTGAGGATTGAGGTTGTTTTCATTCCTAGACATGTCCTTGTCACTATTTTTTTGCCTCAAAACATGCCTAGCTTTGCTTCTTATGCATAGGATTTCTTGTTATACATCTTAAATTGAAAGTTATGGGATGAGTTTTCCTATTTTACTTTAAAAAAAGGATAGTGTCTCATTACAATCATTCATCAAAGTATCAATACTTGCTTAGAAAGTGTCTAGACCTACTCAAAATTATGAATGATGTTGTCGATAATCCTTTTATTATTGTATTTTTCTATAAAGACTACCCCAAAATGTGTTGTTCTAGTACAATGATTCTTCAAGGGTGAATGCGACCTTGAACTTAGGGCATGATCCTATTCCCACACAAAGTAACTCCAGTCAAATCATGAAAAATGTTACCCTTCTCAAGAGTGTGATCAAAATCACACACATGAACATTGAACACCCATGCAAAATGTGGAGTAACAAGGTCAATAACACTCCCTATGTTGGATGGTGACTCTAGATATCATCAGATCCTAGTTATCATAGAATACAAACATAAAACAACATTCACGACACCTTGGGAACATTTTAGTGGTAGGATATGCACCTTGGGTTACTCTTTCAGAAATCTTATCAGTAATATAATTGAGACCTGTAATAATGCAGATAATTTTTGTTGCATCTTTGTAATCAATTCTCCCTACTTCAAAGACTTGCACTATGTTTCTTTCTTTGAATTTTAAGTTGGATAGATTCAGGGCTCTAACCTAACTCCACATTTATCAGGTTCCATCTATGGCATGGACGGTTGGCACCAACCATTTTTTATAACAATTAATGGTCATCATGGTCGATAACATGTGTTAAATATGCCAGGTGTGGTTCCACTAAGCACCAAGGTGAATAGTTATAAATAAAAAAAATAGCATAGAATCATGAAAGTCTCATTTATCATCATAAATATCAAAACCTAGTCTCACTTCCCACTTCAAAAGCATAAATTTTTTTATACCTGTTAAATATTTGGCTATATTTTCTAAGCTATTCAATTCTTCAATATATTATCCTGATTGATAACATCGAACACCAGGATAAGCAACCAATGATTCTCAATTTCTCCTTAAATGTCAAATGTTGGATATGCATTATCTTTTTCCAAAGTGGAAATATACTAAAATAGAAGAAAGAGGGAAAAAATTGTATGCCAATCAACCTTTAATCAATTGTATGTATTGGATAAGACGGACATGAGCAAGTGGAGAAGAAAGTCTGGAGGTAAACCATATGTCTATGAAACTCCAATTGATCTCCAATGATAAAACCCATTGATTTTAATGTTTGAAATGATCAATATAATATGGGTAGAAAAGACCATATGGCCAAGAATGGAAAAGTGAAATTGAAATTTTCTTAAGGTCCTTATGTGACTAAAAGGAGTTGGTGAGCCTAAGAGATGAATGATGTATGGGGTACAACTAGTGATGAGCACAACATAATTCTCTACTATGTGGTACCTACCAATTAGGCATAGTATGATTTTCGAAGGCCAAAATACATGCAAAATTTTAATGAAACAATAGCAGAACTTGTTCAAAGACAGTCATTTCATTAAATAGACCTAAATTTATATGATGAAAATGAAATGAACAACTGCAAGTTTATTACTAAGCAAGTGGACACTTATTGTAAAAATCAGAGGATGATACAATGAAAGAAAAAATACGCAGTGCTCCTCAATAGCCAGTGCTAAGAAATAATGATGCACACTCAACCAAAAAAGTAAGCATAAAATGTGCAATCTATGAACTGTAAAGAAAAAGGTCAAAGAAACACTTACCACAATTGTTCTAGAAAGATCTATCCACCAGTATAGAGTACTTGCAAGGATATCAATGATTAGACCAATGAAATTGGTGATTACATCAAAGAAGTGATTTGAGAAATTTTATACTAAATATAAAAACATGGCCTTAATAAGAACCAATGCTTCAAACTCAAGAAGTTCAACTTGGTTGTACAACAGGAAAGTGATGTACCTCAAGAAGAAAAGAATAAATCCACAAAAATAATACACATGGAGAATATCATCCTTACAAAAAAATCAAAGAGTCAAAACACCAAAGAAACTCTTAGATGCTATTGCAAATTATAAGGAAAACCTAGATTCTCCTAATCATGTTTGACATTCATGAGTAGAGGATCTAAGATATTTACGAAATTTTGATTTTGGTATTGTCTTATGATGGCTTCAATGATTATCCAAGTAAGGATATGTTTTATAACTTTTCATAATGGTCTAGAAAAGGAAAATATGTGATAAGCTATAAAGGGTCCAACCTTTCCCCTGGGCTAACTTATTTATTGGAAGTTTCATCAATAAAAAACTATTCAGAACATTAAAATAATTTTCAATGGAGATCATATTGTGAATTACAGTGCTCTTATATGGTAAACTGCTAAGCATTCAAGTGATTGAATAAAACAGTAATTGGTTTTGAAGTAGAGGGATCCGAATATATATGGTGTAGAGGAAGCCACTGCATCACTAGTTGTGTTCAACCTACACGAGTTGAGTTAGATATAAAACAATGCAAGCTATTTGTTTGTGATAAATTATTCACAACTAAAGGAAACTTTTGGGATCATGATAGGAATGGAACAATATTCCAATCACAGTTGAGACAAATAACATAGGACTTTTTACCCCCTGTTTTGTATGGGTGTCCATGTGTGATTTTGATCACAATATTTAGAGGGTTGACCTACAAATGTTGCATGGTACAGTCCTAATGTGACAATATGCTAAGTTTGATCTTTCCCTTTCCCATGAAAAGTTTATTCCCACAGAAAATGATATAACCCTTGCAACATTGTTATTTTTGGGTATCGTTTCCTATCTTGATGTTCTAGTCACTGTTTGAAGGCATTATTTTAAATCTTCCATATTTACGTAATTCAAACAAGAAGGGTAATGCCACATGTATCAGTAGGGTTATTCAGTGTGGTTGATGGAATCCATAAGTAAGGGAATTTTATGGATCAACAATAGTGACATCCTCATCTTCATATATGGGCATTAAATCAAGTAAACCTGGGCATGACTTCAGAACTTGGAAGTGGTGAATTTACCATTTTGTGCAAGTCCAAGGGTAAAATATGGTAAAGAGAAGCTGATTAACACCAATGTTATTGATTCCAGGCTCTTTTCATTGTAGAACAAGGTGTATCTAGACCTAGAAAGCACATTTGGATTAAATTTGAGGATAGATCTATGCGCGAAATACTAAAGGGAAATTATGGGCATACATGACCATAAAACCACCATAAAACAACAATATAGGAAGTCTCTAAAGGTAGATCATCTGTAAAAGGATTCACATCCAACAAACTATAATTTACAATACATCCAATAAAAACCATTTCCTTCATATTGCTTGTTACCCACTTTTTGGCATGTGTGTCAAAATGTGGTAAGTAGGGTTAACTCAAATTTATGGGTAGTCAACAGGTCTGCTCAACACATTAGGAAGTATTTTTTATTTTGACACCATCTAGCCTGCAAATCTGAATGCATTAGGGTTACTTTTGAGTAGTGAAGGTGATGAAACTAAGGTATAGTCACCAACGGGAAATTCTAGGAGGCATTACGACCTTCAAGCAAGACACAAAAAAATATATGAGTATCAAGTCTCAGAGTCATATTGTAATATTCTATACAACAATGAAAACAATTAAATTTTGGAATCGAGACTAGTTATTGTAGCAATAACAACAACAAATCTGGTTTTGGTCATGTTACCACCATACTAATATGTACCTGGGGTGTAAAACAAGTATTTCCGTAGTTTCCTTTTCGACCACACTCGCTCTATTTATTAGCTCAAGTACTGATTTTCATATTTCCTTTCTACCTTGGCCTATAAAATCAACAAACAGACTGGGAATTTTGAATGAGAAAAAATGGATATGTAACACATCCCTTGGAAATTGTGGCAGTTTGGTTACGTTATCAACCACAACTATCAGTTGTAGAGACAAAGTGGCTTGACAATGGTATGAATCAATGTCTCATTTTTGAAAAAATGCTTGTTTTGGTATTCCGTCTCCACAAGTATGATTTCATTTATGGTTCCAAAAGTGCCACTGGCCCTCCTAATATGGGTTCCTTCGATGGAGAATAAAGTTGAATTATTTCAAAAAAAATTGCAGCTATGTTGTATTGGGGATCGTAATACTGATGATTTGGTCAAGCAAAGAAAGGAGTATATGCAACATTTTTTTATCTTCGAAATTAGATACCATTGAGTGGTACAAAATGTGCTTGGTAGTATACTATATTAATGAGTCCTATTTAAAGACGTTATTGAAGAAGATACACACCTACTCACGAAATCCAAGTAGATGGCGATCTAGGAAAAGTGTAGTTCTAGGTATCTCCATGCAACCTCTGGAAAATGAAAATCAATGAAAACACCTATACCTTATGTTTTGGGAAATTATGGTCCTTATAACAACAAGCTATAACAATGAAAAGATATTTTTTCATATTGATAAACCTCATTCATATTTTATGACACTTTTGGCCATCTTCTGAACATTTAACAATAATATGCCTCACATACAAACATGGGTAGCATCTATGCAAAATTCGGGCATGCATCTACCTGCGTTGACCTTAAAATAACATGAAACAAGCCTAACTATTGAACCTGGACAAATTCTAGGTGATCAGAAACAAATTCCCCAGTATTGCAAATAAAATGCTAGTTTTCCAAATGTATGCATTTTGTTAAAACCAATAGTGTCCTTTTTACAAACCTAAACTACTTCCAGCTTAGTAAGCTTGTGCGATCATGTCCTTATACAAATATGAAATCCTGTATAGCAATATAATGGGTTGTTTAAACACATTTTTTTTCTAATAACTTTCTTTGTCTCTTTTGATTATGATAATGGTGTATCTAGGTATATAATAATATATCAAATGAATCAATGGATTATGTTATCTTTATCTTTTGCAAGGTGTTTTACTATTTTGTACTGCTCAGAAATGCTCCCAATGTGCCTAGAACTTTCACACACTACTACATGGGTGCTCAGAATTGGGAATATTTTTAAAATATTTGTGAAAATACTGGATTCTACAACTTACTAACTCATAAATATTAGAAGTTTATTTTCCAAGTTATTCAATCGTAGAAACAACCTGATAAATCAAACTATTTAAGGTAATTTTTTAGATCAGATAGAACAAAGTTCATATGAATCTTATATGGTAATCACCATCATTTACTAAATGTGCACGTGTGCACATGCATAAATACCCAATACATAGTTCAATCAAACAAAAGAAAACATAATTATACCTTTATTTCTGGATCTTCGCACTGTCTTCTTATGCTTTACCTTTCAAAACATCATTCAATATACTTCAAATTTTGTCATGTTGCAATAGTTTCATGTTAGGACCCGTCAAATAAATTTTTGTTTGTTTACAAAAATAACAAAACCAATCTAAATACAATACAATACTATTACAATGTAAATTACAATACTATTCAAGTAAATTAATTGTTAATAATGGATCACATGATATGTAGAAGCAAAAACACTATGTATATAAGGCCATCGATCACATCAAAACACCATTTCTTGCCTCTTAAATATGAAAATGTTTCTCAACACTATCTGTAACAAGTTCCAATGGAGGAGTCAAATAGAAATAGTGAAAATTAAACACTAAAATTATAGAAATAGTTGTTTTTAGTGTATTATTCCTTACCATTCATTGAGATCCTCTCTGTTTCGAGAATAATTTAATATTCTCTACTAAACATGACCAACCACATGAAGGTGTAAGCTCATATGGGCCCTCCTCCCCCCCTCACATCACTCTCAATTCCCCAAACTCAATGCATCTACTTGCAAATAACAATTTAATGCAAATTATTTCACTCAATAGCTGAAAGAAGCTTTCATTAAATAATTCTTTAAATCATTCATTAAACCATTCAATCATTCAACAACTGAAAACAACATTCATTAAACCATTCATTTAGTAAATATCAGATAAAAAAAATCAATAAACCATTCATTTAACCATTCATTCATGAAACAGAGGAAAAAACCATGTAAATTTTTTTATTAAAAATAATAATTACTCAACATTTCTTTAGTCACTTCCTTTTTACTTTTCTTCTCTTTAAATATTTAGTCAGAGTCACATCTTCCAGAATCTGATTCTCGATCTCCCTACTAGAATGCACGCAAGGTTTAACTTGCGGCGAGGGGCGATGAATTTCTACAATAATGTCAAAATATTTCATTAATATATTTTTAATTTTATAAATACAAGTAATTAATTTAAAAAAACATTATGAAGGTATTTTTTTACCTGGCATGAGCACATCAACATGTTCATCATTATCATGTGCAGGCTCAACCTGTTCAGTGTTATCTGCATCTACATGCTCTGCAGTTGAATTGTGTAGAATTAGAATTAATGTTCATCATCTGCAATTATCTATACAAAACAATAGCATATTAATAAATTCATTACCAGGAATCGAAACATGATATTCATCTGGTTGGTGTACATCCTCAACATGAACAGGATCATTACTTTCCTTCTAAAAAATGAATAAATAATTTATGTTAACTTTTTATAACGAATAAATTGCATGAGAATTAATAAATTATCATTAAAATATATAGTTTTTGTATACCTGCACACCATATGGATCGTGCAGTATGCCTAGATAAGCTTCTCCGACGTTCAACAACTGCGTCAAATCCCTGTTTGAAGCCAAGCTTCATGTCTTCAGCAGTGAGAAATTATTTGAACCGGTCAGCCTGCATATTTGTATGGTGTCATTAATTTTACATTTTTTGCCAGAACAAAACGAAAATAATTTTTTGTATGATATTTGTATGTGGTTTTGGGTTTTCGATACTTACATATCGGGCCGCCAAGTTTGAGTAACCACCAGGTCCAAGCTTGTGTTGACCATTTTTTTCCATTCTTTCCTTGGTGGCATTAGATGTGTCTGAGAGCCTAATTAAGTGTTGAAATATGTTATTCAATGTTCCAAATTTGATATAAAAAATAATAATAATAAGGCTTACCATTACATTTTGGAATGTATTGCATTCCTCCCTATTCCTGGTGGTATCTTTCCTTCTTTTCTCAGACCCTTCTCTTTTTCATCTTCCACCAGGGATTTCCACTCCATATATAGAATCATTGGAGGGCACTCATACCTAGATTTCTTTTGTAGGTGAACCCTATAATGGTCTCGGAAAATCTTCAAATGTTGTCTAGCCTTCTGTAGGACCTTCGATGTATTGAAGGTATCTTTTCCGAACAGACCAACCAAGCGATTAGTAAGCTCATCCTTTAAATCTTTTGCCTGCTTGTCCCACCTTGTGTGGATGGTGGGCCCAAATATCTCCAAGGAAAAATCAATCAGATGTTTATAAAATATATCATTTCCTACAAAACATTAATTCCATCATTTGTCAACATTAAAAAATATTATCGATATATTAGAAACAAATTATAAAAACTAAATTGAACAATCTATAATCACCTGAAATATTATTTATATTTATTGGAACCAATTATTCATTCACCAAAAGTGTCGTCACTACTGAACTAGTGCTAGTGACATGAGAAGATCTAGGAAATCCATCCACCTCTCTATCTAACCCTGCATCCACCCCTTCTTCTGCAGCATCTATTTTGGGTCGGTCAACATCGATTGCACCCTCTACTAGACTCGAGGGTGTCGCAGAGCGTGTTTCCGACTATTCAATGGACAATAAGGGAGCAGTATGTGGTGTACATGGTGTGGTTTGGTCACTGGGACCAACAACGCCTTAACTACCATTGTAAAGTTGCATAATTTGTTGTAAATTCAAACCATTGTATTATAAGTTCAATAGCATATAAAGATAAATATTATAAAGTTCTAAATGAATTTACTTTAATATTCGGGAACTTACTTCCAATTTTCGACATCTCTGTAACAACAATTGAATCTTTGATTCGGTCTCTTGTGTTTGTGGAACTATCAATGTCAGTGAATCAGTTCCTCATTTTTTTTCCATGGTCTTCTGTAGCACCCTCAACGGGTCTGCAGACCCATTAATTTCATTATCTTTCATCAACTGGGAGACCTCAAACTATAAAGAGTGTTGAGATGGTGTTTCATAAACCGAATCCCTTGTCTGCAACAGAAATATATAAAACATTGCTTAGTCTTTGAAGCAATAGTGTGCGCAAAAAATTATATTAACAAAAATTGTCTATCATGATAGATTCATAGGATTACATATAGGTTTACCTGATCCCTAGACGAGGGTGTGGTATGATCAACAGCTGGGGACTTACCCCGATCAGCCACCTGCAAAACAAGTAGAGAACATTATCACAATGAATGCAATATGTAAAAGCTAACAAAAATAAAAATTATGCTACATGTTTTATATGTGTACAATTTTGAAGTATTTAGAATGTGGAATTACATTTAGGTTTACAGGTTTCCTCGAGGCTCCAGTCATCTGATCAACAGTTGGGGACTTTCCCCGGATAACCTGCCAAAAATTAGGCAACATTATCATCATGAATGCAAACATAAAAACGAAAAAATACATAAAAAAATAAGCATTATGCTACGCGATATACATGTGTACGATTTTAAAGTATTTCAAATGGAGAATTACATTCATGTTTACTTGTTGCCCTGATGTTGCAGCCAGCTGATCAATAGCCGGTTGGCTTCCCTGATCAACACTCTGTATGGGAAATAGATAAGATTATATAAACGAACCAAATATACTAATGAAAATACATAACAACGGATCTGCTTGTCCATCCTAAATTTATTACATTGGAAATGTCATTGTATACCTTCCGCCCTGATTCAGGTTTACTAACATCTACGGAGAGGGAGGTTCCCCTGAAAGAACCCTGCATAAAAAACATACTAAAAATTACCTATCAAAACCAGAATATTCACTAAAATAATTTTAAGACATAACATTTTGATGTATACATGTTTACTCATGGGTCATGTACTCCTCTCACTTTCTGCTGGGGTGATGAGCCCATCATCACCTCCGTGCGAAGTCAACATAGAAAATTTATTAGAAAATTATAATTATATGATAACGAAAAATCTTATAGATGTTAAAATAATTAATAAAAGGTTGGGTAAATTGTTGGATGTACCACAACCATACTAACCATGTTTGTATCTATACGATTCAAATTGTAATTAATAAGCAGTTCTTTGCCAGCAGCTATTGATTTAATGGCACATACAAAGACACAGTTTCCTTCACGCGACTCGAATATGTAGTTGGGTTGCTTAAGTGTAGACCTCGATTGTGTACTGTTTATAAACCATGCAATATTACCAATTGTTTTTGGCCTTTCGTCCATGTACAACGTTGCTCCTTTATTTTGAGATTTGTCTTTCAGTTGTATATAATTGCTGACAACCCATATCTATGCAAACTTCATGTATATTGGACCAGGTGCATCCAATCACTGTAGTTGTAAGAGGGTCCAACATACTCCATTAATTTTGTACATCTGTTGTATCCAACCTTTATGCCATCCATGCAAAACAACCCCAATCCATGTAATGACGACGGTGCAATTCTATATATCCTCTCATTCACACAAACATCAGTGTTTACTTGAGGAAGATCCCTAGGAACCCATTGTTTCACTAGGTGTTTTTACCTTAAGGGAACCTCGATGTCTCCCATTATCTCATCATCATAGGAAAATGACCCCCCTCCTTTGAGAAAAAATTCTATGCGTTTATTGAATTTTCTTCTGGTCTTATGACATCTAGTTGATCTAGCCCTTGTAGACCTACTAGATGTCTCACTTTCCTTTAGCCTTCCCAAACTCCCATCGCTGGAGGAAGACAAGTCTGACAAATACCTGTTTGGTTCTACCTGCACCATGGTCAGATAAAAAATTGGCAAAAACATAGCAAAATACCAGCAAAAAACTTGGAAAGACTTATAAGCATGACATAATGTTGATATCATTATCCTGAATAATATCAATAAATCCCTAGCCGCCCAAAAAAAACATTCATTTCTAATTATGGGTTGAATGTGGGAAAAGACAACATTCATACCTAATTCTGGGTTGAGTGAGCTTCATTACTTCTTAGTATATGTGTAAGCTTATTCAAGCTACTGGTTATGGCTACATGTGTAATGACTCTAATATAAGGATATCATGTTCTATACATTATATATGCTGTTTCCCTAATATAAAAATATAGTATATCCTCCTAGTATGTCTAATGTTAATTTTATTATATTACTACGGTATCCATAGGAATACGGAATCATACACTACCCAATTAAAGAGATAAGGCTAATATGGACATAAATACCCAGAAATCAAGTATGATATCCATAATTTTACTCTTCACCTTACTTCATCTTAAAAGGGTCAAGTAGTTCCATATATAAGCTCTAAGATCACTAGTTATGATGAATGGTACCTATGTTTCCAAAATATATACTATATATTAATGTACAAGTAAGCAGAGTATCAAGTTTGTAAGCGGCTAACACCATGTATACATAATAATGAGCATGTTCAACTCTATCTTAATTATATGCTACTTTATTATAGAGGGTCTTTAATGGGACATTACAACATAAATTATTAAGGATGATCCTTATGTGATCCACAATGTGCAAAATATAGGGTCATTTTAGGTCCTAAAACTCAAGGCAGAGTCTTACCAAACCCATGACATTCAGTCAACAAGCACAATACAATTTTTCTTTAAGACTTGAACCCTCCAATGTATAACCTAGTGTACACCTATGCCTTAAATTCATTCCCCATCTCTATAACCTATATAGGGATATCTCATTACTAGCTTGGCTACAACCTTGCAGGCTTCTTTATTCATCCTAGGGCATCTTCATTACCTTAGTTCTGCTCATACCTTGGGCCTGTAAACCCTACAAACTTAAGGGAGGTCTCATACCCTTGATGGCACTATGGTTTATAAACTCTGCATTGTTAGTCATTTGATTTACAGTATTATATCTAATGTTAATTGAGTATACATTGATACATATATTTTATTGGATATCAGGTCAACGTCTTAGCTTTTAACACAACATAATTTCAACCCAAAATCCGACACCTTGCATGTCTAAAATTCGACACTTCTCTGTCGCATTTTAGACACATACACTTTTTTTTGCTGTTGGTGGCGTAATGTTGGATCTTTGAAATTCTACTAATGTGGGTCGAAGATCCGACACACTATTGTGTTGCATATTCAACTGTTTTTCCTTCCAAAGTGCCAATCAAAATTGCATAAACCGTTGAAAATCCGACGTCCTCCGACCCTTGAAGCGTCGGCCTTCTGACGGACAGAAGTGTTGGAGGAATAACGACATCGTCGATATTTTTATCCAGAGAGTGTCGAAAATTCGATGCCATCTGACACTAGAAGAGTCGACCTTCTGACGAGAAAAGGGTCAGTGGCATGATGACCGCGTTGAATATTCAACACGGTCTGACACTTTAACTGTCGGTCGTCCAACAGGTGGAAGCGTCGGAATCATGACACGGTCGTCGGATGGGTTTACTGAAGTGTCGAAAGAATGTCGAAAAAGGGACGCCTGTTGGTGGATTTAAAAAAAAAAATCCAAATATTTCACTTACCCCCACATGGTTTCAGCCTATAATTTGACCACTGAAGGAAACTTGTTTGGACCAGACATTGGTGAGTTGACAAGCAGCTCAGATGATCGAGCAAAGGTTAATATGTGGAGTGTGTCAAAGGTCTCAAAGAGAGAGTCTTTACACTCAAAATTGTCAGACATTTTGGGAGATGAGTTTGAGAATACAAGTGAGAACAAACCTGAGTTTGAGAATACAGGCAAGAAGAATCAACAAGTTTCTGAACAGCCAGTGATGGATTTGAGAGAAAACACTAAAGAGCTGCCAATTTTGTCAAATTTCTTTGAGCAACTAGTTCATTACTTGTGGTCAATTCCTCCTCAGTCATGGATTGTAGGCCTGCAGAAAACAAGTATGTTGAGTATGTTCCCATGATTGGGGCCTGTTCCAGTAATGGTACCTCACCATTATTCTGATATTTTTCCCTATATAAAAGGCAACTATTAGAATTGACCCTGATTGAACTATCTTAAATGTTGTTTCATATAAAACCCAAAAAAAGTAAAAAAAAAACTAAGTTTAAACTTGCAATACCTTACTCTCTTGCAGAAGGTGTTGATGTCCTTGTCCAAGGTATCAAGAAGACTAATAGCTTTTGTAACCATGTTATCCACTCTATTGACATTGAATTTCATGTTGGATCTATTGTAGTTGTGCCCAATACCCAATTGAGCCTTCTCCAATTCTATGTGATTCAAGATATGTGATTTCAACTCAATGGCAGACAAGCTTTCTAAATATACTTTGTTGTTATAGAACGGTACCTAACCAAACAAAAATTTAGAAAAGTCACTTCCTATCTGATTCAGAAAAGACTTGTACTAACAACCACTTAATGGCAAATTAGCTCAGAGTCATAGCTGAGGGATGTAGACACTGGTTATGTTTGTCTTGTTGTATTGTTGGTTTAGATATTAGGACTCTTTTGATGATTCTGTATTGATGACAAATTGAGTATCCTAGAGAATACATAAGGAATACTTTTAATACTTTTCTTAAATTTCTTTGTTTTTGAATGATGGAAAAAAAAACAATATCCAGAACACTTGAGTCCTCGCAGGACTAGTCAAATGTATTTTTTTTATACCTTGGGAATATCAAATATAGTGATTTTAAAACACATCTCAGAGAACAAAGAAATCATGGATCTGATATAATTCTAAGTTAATAAACAAATCCTTTTACCTTTCATTATAAATATGATTCATGAGTCCTAACTAAAGAATTAAAATACACTTATGGGAAATTGACCTCAACTTGACAACTGTTAGAATTGACCCTGACTGAACTATCTTAAATTTTGTTTCATATAAAACCCCCAAAAAAGTAAAAACAATACTAAGTTTAAACTTGCAATACCTTACTCTCATGAAAAAGGTGTTCATGATGTCCTTGTCTAAGGTTTCGAGAAGACTAATAGCCTATATAATCATGTTATCCACTCTATTGACATTGAATTTCACGTTGGCTCTATTGTAGCTGTGCCCAAGACCCAATTGAGCCTTCTCCAAGTCTATGTGATTCAAGATATGTGATTCAATTACAGAGCTCTGTTTAATCATTTTTGCATGATTCGTCAATGTCAAAACTAAATACCCATTCAGTTGATGCTATGACCCATTTTGCTCCAAACCAAGCCAGGGTTACTACATATCAGCACTATGTACATCCATCAATTACAGTTACCTAGGATATGTATGAACAGAATTAGTCAAGCACATGTAAAAATATTATAAATGGACAAATATAAGAAAACAATGTGGTTTAGACATTACTTAATTTCTATACTCGGATTTTTAATACGATCACACTTTGTCTCTTAGGAGACAAGTCACTAACGAAACAATGGACATACCTGAGAGAGAGAGAGAGAGAGAGAGGTAGTTGTAGGGCAGAGTGAGACAAATACAGACCACAAGGTCATGGATCAATACTGTCAACCTCAAAACATATATAAAAAACAAAAAAATCTATTTACAGCAGCTGTTGACCCAACAGCTCTCCACCCACAAAACTCAAAATCCCTAATCGAGGTTCTACACCCAGCTTGATGAGATTCAAACCAGATTTAGTTAATTTTTTTAGGCCTTTTTTGCCACAAACAATTGCACCTAACTGGACTAAATTTTTAATAGCTACACTTATTGCCTCATGGCTTGGGGCTTGAGGTCCAAACTCCACTCAGCGACATCCATCCACAATATCTATATTGACCAAAAAAACACCTTATCCTATTGGCCTGCAAGCAATAAATACAGTAGAGACACCAATTTACCTTCCCAAAGCTAAATCACTATGTATCATTGCTCAACTTCCTTTCAAAGACAGCGATTCCCTCTGCCATTACTTAGATAGCAAAATAGTGACAAGTGGATCCCTGGGAGAGGCTAGAAATGCAAGAAAAACATTGATATCCCGTATAACCCAATTTATCCAAATTTATCATGCATTTCCCTTTGTAATTTATTATATAGGCTTTCCATTTTTATGCTTTGTGTTGCTATTGCATTTTCTACAGGCTGGGAGCATGAGTTTATAGCATCCAATCCTTTTATAGCTAGTGAATCCCTTTATTTTCCTGGTGAGATGGCAACAAATCATTTATGAAAGATTTATTTATAATAATACCAATGATCAGTGGGTCAATGCCTTTGATGCAGTGAATGGAGTCTATGAAGGATTTGGCTGCTAAAACAAATAGATATTGAAGTCAAGATATCTCACGGTATAATAATAAAGTATTTGCCGGAAGAAGAGAAACCCTATAAGGCTTCACAGTTGCTTTTTACTACAAGCAAACATAATTTTCTATTATAACCAGCATCGGTGGCTAAGTATTAAGCACAACAATTACCATATAACTACTTTGTATTAGCTATTATGCACAGGGTAAGGAATGCCTTATTGTCTATGACTTCATACAAAGAGGCAATTTTTAAAAGGGCCTTCATATTGAAGAGCATAAACCAATGATTCCATATAAATACTAGTTTACAATGGCTGTGGAGTTCCAGGAGCATTAGATTGGCCCACATTTGACAAGAAAAATGAAGCCCACAAAAAAGTTGATCACAAAAATAAATTGTATGTTTTTTCAAAGTTTTTGCTTAAAACTCCTACTCTAGCTTTGTTAATGCATTCTAATGATATAGGCTTGCCTATGGATTCATGGGGGAAACTTATCAAATATATTACTATTTCTTCTTTGGGTTTATGGTAAAATGATGGGTGAATTCTAGGGTTTCATGCACATGCAAGATTGATGCTAGAATTGTTGGAAGAACACAAGCACAAGGAGGATATAGGGTTTTCTTGGTTGCTCCATTGGTAAAGTTTCATGAAATTTTGCTTCTAGGGATTGAATGGTGGTTGTAATGCTACGTCTTCTCTGAGTTAGGGCCTTTTACCAGCTTTTGTCAACTTTTACATGTTATAAAACATCCTCTTGAAGGAATTTTCTCTTGTTTGTCCTTAGATCTCTGAATTTTTCCCTAATTAGGATCCTCCAACAAACCCTAGAGGTAAATATAGTAGTATTTCATGTGTAAATATATGCATTTGCATGATTAGTGCAGTTTTAGATTAGATCTGCATTTTTATAAACTAGAAAACCTTAGAAATTTATAAAATTCAATAATCCAAAAATAACAACAATTTTCAAATTATAAGCCACCCTCAAATTTTGGTCTGCCTATTTAGCCCTAGATCCTCCAGTGTGTCACCTATCTTCTTGTCTACATCCACGAACTTGAGAAGCAACCTAAAAAAACTAGTCAAAACTCAGAGTTAGGGTTTCATACTTGACATGTTTCAGTGGTTGGGATAATTTGGCCTTGATAAAAGGTTACTTTATGCCTTACAACGGCCCCATTTAATTGTTTAGTAGGGAAATTTAGGGACTCTTTCATTACTGATCAGTGTTAGTATGGTTTCTAGACCTAAAACCTATCAAAAAGACCCGCAAAATCAACCAAGTTAGGGTCATATTTGAGTTATGGGGAAATATCAACAATATAATTCAATTCTGCCTTCCAAAAACATTCTTTTCAGGCTAAGGAGTACTTGTATAAACCCTTAAAAGGATGGTTAACTCAGCTGGTAATTCATGTTGATATACCAATGTGTACAATGGGGTGAAAAGTTACAATGGAAACTAAAAATACCAATGTGTACCATGCCCAACTCACAACCTACAAGGATAAGCACAAATATAAACATAGGTTTACCACTGCACAATCAACCATTAAAGTTGAACAAGATATGAGATTAATAAACAAATTACAAAACTACTAGAGAAATATAAACTGGGGCAGATAACAATATACTCATGCAGAATAATAGGGAAACAACGCTTCAGATACCATTTTCCTCACAAGTCTATCTATCTTTTTCTGTCTTTTCACCTTTCATATTCCCATCAAACTCAAATGCCTATCAAATTTCTTGTAATGAAATGCCTACATTTAATTTTGCTGTCCTAGCTATATGGTATTGGTAAAGTATTACCAAGGGGCCAGTTATCACGATAAATCAAAATATTTAAGGTAATTATTTAGACCAAATATAACAAAGTTCACCTCTATGTATGGTAATCATCATCATCAACTAAATTTATGCATGTGCACATGCATAAATACCCAATACACAGCTCAATCAAACAAAAGAAAACATATTTATACCTTTATTTCTGGATCTTCACACTGTCTTCTTATGCTTTACCTTTCAAAACATTATTCAACATACTCCATTTTTTGTCCTGTTGCAATAGTTTCATGTTAGGACCCATCAAATATATTTATGTTTGTTTAAGAAAATAACAAAAACAATATAAATAAATACAATTCTATTACAATGTAAATTACAATACTATTCAACTATTCAAGTAAATTAATTGTTAAGAATATATCACCTGATAAAATATGGATAACCAAAAATACTATGTATATAAGGCCATCAATCTAATCAAAACTCCATTTCTTGCTTCTTAACTATGGAAATGTTTCTCAACGCTATATGTAACAAGTTCCAATGGAGGAGTCAAATAGCAATAGTGAAAATTACACAGTAAAAATATAGAAATAGATGTTTTTTAATGTATTCTTCCTTACCATTCATTGATCTCCTCTCTATTTCGAGAATAATTTAATATTCTCTACTATATAGGAGCAACCACATGAAGGTGGAAGCTCTTATGGCCCCTCCCCCCCCTCACATCACTCTCAACTCCCCAAACCCAATGCCTATACTTGCAAATAACAATTTATTTCACTATTTCACAATGCAAATAACAATGCATCTACAATGAAAATGATTTCACTCAATAGTTGAAAAACGCTTTCATTAAATCATTCTTTAAAACATTCATTAAACCATTCAATCATTCAATAGCTGAAAAAACCATTCATTAACTCATTCATTAAAACATTAATTTAGTCAATGGCAGAAAAAAAATATCAGTAAACAATTTAGTAAAGCATTCATTCATGAAACAAAGGAAAAAAGCATTAATTTTTTTTTATAAATAAGAATTACTCAAAATTTGTTTAGTCACTTCCTTTTTACTTTTCTTCTCTTTAAATATTTAGTTAGAGTCACATCTTCGGGAATCTGATCATCGGTATCCCTACTAGTTTGCTCGCAAGGTTGAACTTCAAGCGAGGGGCGATGAATTTCTGCAATAATGTCAAAATCTTTCATTAATATATTTATATTTTGATAAATGTGAGTAATTAATTTTAAAAACATTACGAATGTGTGTTTTTACCTGCCATGTGCACATCAACATGTTCAACATTATCTCGTACTGCCCAACCTGTTCCATGTTATGATCTACAGCTACATGCTCTATAGTTGAATTGTGTAGAATTAGAATTAAGGTTCATCATCTGCAATGGTCTATAAAAAATAGTAGCACATTAATAAATTCATTACCAGGATGAGAAGCATGATCTTCGTTTGGTTGGTCATGTACTACATCATCGACATGAACGGGATCATTACTTTCCTGCACAAAAAGGAATAAATAATTTACATTAGTTTATTTATAAGGGACAAATTGCATGAGCATTAATAAATTATCATTAAACTATATAGTTTTCACATACCTGGGCACCAGATGGATCAGTAGAAAATCATGCAGTATTCACAGACAAGCTTCTTTGATGTTCAACAACGGCGTCAAAGCCATGTTCGAAGCCAAGCTTCATGTAATCCACACTGGGCAATTCTTTGAACCAGTCGGCCTTCATATTTACATGATGTCATTAATTTTAAATCCTTTTGTCAAAACAAAACAAAAATAATAATCTATATGATATTTGGATGCGGATTCGGGTTTTGCGATACTTACATATCGAGCCGCCAAGTTGGAGTAACCACCAAGCCCAAGCTTATGTTGGCCATTTTTTTCAATTCTTGCCTTTGTGGCCTTAGATGTGTCCAAGAGCCTAATTAAGTTTTTAAATACATTAGTCGATGTACCAAAATTGATATAAAACTAGTAATAATAAGGCTTACCACTACATTTTGGAATGTATTGCATACCTCCCTGTTCCACCTGGTGGTATCTTTATTGATTTTCTCAGGCCCTTCTCTTTTCCATCTTCCACCAGGGATTTCCACTCCATAGATGGAATCATTGGAGGGCGCTCATACCTAGGGTTATTTTCTAGGTGAACCCTATATTGGTCTCGGACAATCTTTCGATGTTTTCCAGCCTTCTGTAGTACCTTTGATGTATCAAAGGTATCTTTTCCGAACAGACTAACCAAGTGATTAGTCAAATCATCCTTTAAATATTTTGGTTGCTTGTTCCACATTGTGCGGATGGTGGGCCCAAAGATCTCCAAGGACAAATCATTCATGTGTTTATAAAATATATCATTTCCTGCAAAACATTATTTCCATCGTTAGTCAAAATTAGAAAATATTATCTGTATATTAGACACAAATTATAAATAAATTGAACAATCTATAATGACCTAGAATCCTCTCTATCTTTATTGGAACCAGTTCTTCATTCACCAAAAATGTACACTTTATTGAACCAGTGCTAGTCACACGAGAAGATCCAGGAAATGCTTCCACATCTCTATCTAGCCCTGCATCCACCCCTTCTTCTACAGCATCTATTGTGAGTGGGGCAACATTGACTGCACCCTCCGCTGCCCTCGACGCTGTCGCAGAGCGTGTTGTCGATTGTTCAGTGGACAATATGGGAGCAGTATGTGGTGTATGTGGAGTGGTTTGGTCACTAGGACCAACATTTCCTTGAACACCACTGATAATCTCCATAGCACGCTGTAAATTAAACCCATTGTATTATAAGTTCAATAGAATATAAAATCAAATATTATAAAGTTTTTATAAATGAATTTACATTTTTATTCGATAACTTACGTCCACTTGTTTACGTTGCTGTAACACAATTGAATCCTTTGTTCGAGACCTTCTGTTAGTGGAACTGCCAATGTCAGATGAATCAGTTCCTCATTTTGTTTTTCCCTTGTCCTTTGTAGCACCCTCAACGGGTCTGAAGACTCTCTAATTTCACTATCTCTCATCAACCGAGAGACCTCATTCTGTAAAGATTTTTGAGACCCTGTTTGATAAATGGAATCCCCTATCTACAATTGAAATATATAAAAAATTGCTTAGTCTTTGAAAATATAGTGTGCGCAAATAATTATATTAGGGATTACATCTAGGATTACCTGATGCCTAGCTGAGGGCGTGGTCTGATCAACAGATGGGGATTTACCTCGATCAACCACCTGCAAAAAAAGTAGAGAACATTATCACAATGAACGCAATATGTATAAGCTAACAAATACAGAACAAAAACAAAAATAAACACTATGCTACATGTTTTATATGTGTGCATTTTTGAAGTATTTAGAATGTGGAATTACATTTAGGTTAAATGGTTGCCTCGAGTCTCCAGTCGTATGATCAACAGCTGGGGAGTTTCCTCAGTCAATCTGCAAAAAATGCAGACAACATTACCATCATGAATGCAACCATAAAAACAAAAGAATACATAACAAAATAAACATAATGTGTTGTGATAGACATGTTTATGATTTTAAAGTATTTGAAATGGAGAATTACATTCATGTTTGGTTGTTGCCCTAATTCTGTAGTTAGTTGATCAATAGCAAGTTGGCTTCCCTGATCAACACTCTGCATGGAAAAACTGGCTTTCAGAAAGCCATTGAATATGATAATGCTTGTATTACCAACATGAGGGAAAGCCATTGAATATGTTAATTCTTGGAATATAATAGACCACCTTGGTTGGACACTAATGCAAACCCGTGTATGAGTTTGAGCCAACATTTACATCCACTCTACAGGATCTCCAGAGAAATAACATCATTATTTTTCCATTAGTATAAAGGAGATGTACTAGAATATTTGCCTGTTCTTGTTGATTTTACTGTTTAGTTGAACCTAAATGAGAAACAAAGAGGAGCTTGGTTAGTTTCCTCTCTGTTTCATTCAACTTCTCCGTGAAATCAACAAGTCCTCGCAAATCTTCTGGTACAATTCCTTTACAGTAATGGACAAATAATGATGTTGAGTTCTTGGAGATCCTATAGAGTGGATGTTTTAACCTCTGTGCTACTCTGAAGTGCATAAGCCAGCACTTCAGAGGCATATTTCCCAGTGGTAACCTACAACAATCATATATATATAATCCATGGTGGTGAAGAGTGGACATTTACAAATCTGCTACTTGGCACGTTCAGGAATGAAAAGAATGTTTTAAATACATTTATATCAGTCTGTAATATTTGTTGATTCTAAATCTAACCAACTGTCTAAACCACAAAGTTCATCTTATCGTGTTAATTGTAAGAGGGACAAAAAAAAATCAGACACGGTGAAAATTGACATAAAATGTTTAAATAAAAAATAGAGGATATCAAAATACCTAGTACTTGCTTCAAGACCCAAAGCATAAACCATAAGATTCATGATTTTCCATTAATGGGAAATTATTACCTAACCCAATTTCCAGTCAACTAAGCACCTCATGGTCAAATCATGATATTGCAGCATTCTGCATACACCCTTCAGATGAATGATGTTAGGATTGCCAAGAACTAACATCATTCAAGTGAAGGATGTATGCAGACTGCTCCAGACATTATATCTCTACTCATTCGATTTACTACAAAGTGTTGTATCTTTCTTAGTGCTCCTCTTTGTTTATCATTTACATTCAACTCCACCGTGAAATCAACAAGTCCAGGAAAATCTTCTAGTACAATGCCTTTACAATAATGGACAAATAATGATGTTGAGTTCTTGGAGATCTTATAGAGTGGATGTTTTAACCTCTTCACTGCTACTTTGTAGTGCATAAGCCAGCACTTCAGAGGCATTTTTCCTAGTGGTAACCTATGACAATCATATATATATATAATCAATGGTGGTGAATAGCAGACATTTCCAAATCTGCTACTTGGCACATTTAGCAATAAAAAGAATGTTTTAAATACATTTATATCAGTCTGTAATATTTGTTGATTTATTCCTTTTATCTTGTCTTGATGATGCTTATTTTCCCATATTAATTTTCAACCCTAAGGCAATGCTAACTTGTTTTCCCATACTAATTTTCAATCCTAAGGCAACCCTAAGGAATACAATTGATCAGCTTCACAGGAATACTGAACAAACATTCAAAGTTAACAACTCTAATCTAGGAATCTTGACTACATCCACATCACTAACCTTCAACAGACTGAGAATTCAAGTCTAATATTGAAGTAGCTAATCCAAATAAGCAATAACTAAGAGAGATCGGTAATATGAGGGGATCATCCACCTCAATCATCCAAAGGATGTCAATAGCAACAGCACATAAAAGACTCAAGTGCTAAGGGCTAGATAATCGTGACGATTCCTGGTATTATGTTTCATTAGGTTGCAACATGGAAAACTTGTGAAACAAAATACCAAGAATCGTCACAGTTGCTTAGCTGAACACTTGCTATCTTTTGTGAGATATAGTTCATGTGGATTGAGTTCTTGAACTCTGTCCTCATGGACAATTTTGTTTGATGATGATATTAACAGGTATATTGTAGAACAAAATTTAATATTTTGAAAAAATAGTTATTGTAAGTGGATTACTTCATTCAATCACTTAATGAAAATATCCAACATAGTCCAAGCTCTCATGGTGTTTAGAGATTGGGAATTATTGGGTTAGGTTTGATTTGCTTTCTAATATAAGGTTTCTATAATAAAATACCTTAAAGAACAAATCCATAACATTTGGCAAAATTCTAGAAAACCCCTGTTGTCGCTACAATTTGGAAAATACTGGGTTAGGTTCGAGTTTCTTTCTAAGATTGACAAAATAAAAGTTGCATACAAAACAATGTCGTGCCAAAAGGTCCTATAATATAGTTGTTTTGGAGAATAAATAGGAAGAATATTGTCAGTGAGAGAAGGTACACATACCAATAATAATAATGTTGATATTACGTCGAGATATGTGAGGCATGCAAGCAATGCATGTAGCGGATGTAGGTACAATTATCAAAATAGTTTATTTAGTCAAACTTATTACCTTATTTTTTGCATTGACTTAGCCACTTTCAATTCACTAACTTTAAAATAGCTAATAAGTGTTGGCTAATAATGGGGATGACTCATGGTATTATGTTTCATGGGGTTGCAACATCGCAAACTTGTGAGGCATAATACCACGAGTCGTCACCGTTGCTTGGCGGAACACTTGTTATCTTTTGTGAGATATAGTTCATGTGGACAGAGTTCTTGAACTCTGTCCTCATGGATAGTTTTGTTTGACGACGATATTAATAGGTATGTAGAAAAAAAATTAATATTTTATAATTATCTTCAAAGATCTAGGGGTTAGGTTCTAGTTTCTTGCTTATAACAAAACATAGCTCGACAATCCTGCTCTGGGTAGCGACCGATTTTCATCCTTCTCCAATGGACCGAGCATACATGTGAGCAAAAAAAATATAACTATCATGGCTATGGTGTAACTTGAATCCTTATCTAAACCTCCCTTACACAACAGGATTTGAACCCGAAATCCGATGTCATCCGACATTTCGCACGGATGTGTCGGACAGCAATCACTGAAAATAATTCCGATAAAAAAATATTTATATCACCGTCAAATATCCGACACAAAGGCGTTGGAATAGATATAGCTATGTTCATCATCAGTAAATAGATGACAATTGAGCAGCTTCACAAGAATACTGGACAAACCTTCAAAAGTAACACCTATAATCTAGGAATCTTGAATACATCCACATCACTAACCTTCAACAGATAGAGAATTCAAGTCCAATACTGAAGTAGCTAATACAAAGAAGCAATAAACAAGAGAGATCAGTAATATGAGGGGGTCATCCAACTCAGTCATCCAAAGGATGTCAATAGAAATAACACATAAAAGACTCAAGTGCTAAGGGATAGAAAAGCTGGAAAGTGCCCTGATCAGTACATTAACCATCAGTGAATTCAATAAACTGAAAATGGCCTGAGGCCAAGGTTAATGCTTCTTTGAATAAGCTATCAACCTTAGTATTGTGTTCTCTGAATATGTGAACTGATTTTAGCTGGATGAAGTAAGGTTAACATGATAGAGCTGAAGTTGTTCCCTGATAGTGATCAAGTAACTAGCAAGTATTGGATGCATACACTAGCAAATATGTGGAATAAACCCAATACATCCCTAAACTAAGACTGTCATTAAGAGAAGGTACACATACCAATAATAATAATGTTGATAGTACGTCGAGATAGGTGAGGCACACAAGCAGTGCATGTAGCTGAAGATGTAGGTACAATAATCAAAATAGTTTATTTAGTCAAACTTATTACCTTTCTTTTTTGCGTTGACTTAGCCACTTTCAATTCACTAACTCTAAAATAGCTTATAAGTGTTGGCTAATAATGGTGACAACTCTTGGTATTATGTTTCATGGGGTTGCAACATCGCAAACTTGTGAGGCATAATACCACGAGTTGTCACGTTTGCTTGGCTGAACAATTGTTATGTTTTGTGAGATATAGTTCATGTGGACAGATTTCTTGAACTTTGTCCTCATGGACAGTTGCTTTCTAATATAAGGTTTCTATAATAAAACACCTTAAAGAAGAAATCCATAACATTTGGCATAATTATGGCAAACCCCTGTTGTCGCTACAATTTGGAAAATACTGGGTTAGGTTCAAGTTACTTTCTAACCTAGGGCTTTTATAATGATCTTCAATGATCTTCTCTAAACCTCCCTTAAGCATCGCATTTGGGTAGAGTCAACTTAATAGCTTATTTGGGAACTGGTTGCTAAGATAACTCACATAAAAACAATCAAACCAATTTGAATGCGAACCAAAATGTGATGGGTTCATCCACTAATTATAACGCTCAGACTGGCCAAACTTCAAAATCCATATCAGCCAATATGGGTCAAATGCAAGTTAGCTGAAACTGTCAAATTGGGTCTGTCATTAGCTGATCAATGTAAATGCATGAACAGTGAAGAAAACCCATGTTTGAAAGCTGATAAGGATGGATTGAAGTTGGTGAAGAAGCAGGCAGTATAGACAAAGACCCTTTAGGTTATTAGTTATGAAAGAAACCATTCTCCTATTATATTACCTCATCCAAAGAATATGAATTAGATGGTCCATATTGTTGAGATTTTGATGAGGAATATTTTGTAGGCAAACCCTTGTTTGATGATGAGATGGAAAATGCATGTATTTATCCATTTCATGAAGAGTTGGATGTTATATTTGAAATCAATAATCATAGTTTTGGCGGCCCCATATATGATTTATCTAGTGAAGCATCTAATGAGGAACCTAAATATTTGGAACCTATAGAGAAACCAAGCATCCACTCTACAGGATCTCCAAGAACTAACATCATTATATCTATACTCATTCGATTTCGTACAAAGTGTTGTAGCTTTCTTAGTGCTCCTATGTGTTTTCCATTTACGTTCAACTTAACAGTGAAATCAACAAGTCAAGGCAAATCTTTCTAGTACATGTCCTTGGTCTATTATAGTCCAAGCATTAGCATATTCAATGGCTTTCCCTCATGTTGGTAATCCATGTGTTTCCCCTGTCCAGTTTGGAATACACAACAAACATCACAGAGACGTTATGAGACTTTGTTGTTGATCTATGGCTTGGAGCCAGATGTGAGCATATTGATCGAGCCATGTTCTAAGACAGCACTCATTAACTAACTCTTCTAAGGCCAAAAGTCTAGGCTCCGATTCCGCATGTTAAGGAACGGAATGACCAATTGGGGTGCTTATGATAAACCCCAACCCTGGTTATTGGGAAATGATTTTATGAGTTTGAGGTGCCATAGCAGCTTGCCAAAGTGAGCGGTTGATGGTATCAAATTATATAGCATAGGGTCCCCTCCCCCTTAAGGCAAGTCAATATTGGACCACCGATTTTTTAGATTGACAGAAAGGAGCAAACATCATAGCGCGCACAAAAAAACCTTGTCACCCAAAAACCCTTGTCACAGCATGCCCCAAAAAAGGAGGTCATGATGCTTACCCATTGAGCCATGAGGTCCAAATCCAAACCGTGAACTCCAAAACTTGAACTGTGTGCTCCAAATTTGTACCGTCGGCTCCAATTCTCAACCGTGAGCTCCAATTATCAACCGTGAGCTCCAATTATCAACCGTGAGCTCCAATTCTCAACCCTAAGATCCAATTATCAACCATGAGCTCCAATTCTGAACCCTATGCTCCACCGGACCTACTCCTAAATTCACAAAAACCTCAAAATTGAACTGAACTGTCCAAAATGAGTCGCGACAATGTCCAAATACACTATTCATTTTTTATTATATATTATTATATATTATATGTATTTTATTTTTATTATATATTATTTTATATTATATGTATTTTATTTTTATTATATGTTATTTTATATTATATAAATTTCCATAATAGTATTTTTTCATTAGGCATAGTATTTTTAACTTAGTTATATGTATTTTTTAATATATGTATTTTTAACTTAGGAATAGTATTTTTTATTATAATATGATGATGATGATGATGGCGATCTCACCTAATCCCTACAACGAAACCCCTGAAGATGAAGATGATGATGGCGACCTCAGGTATTCCTTACAATCTCACCTTCATCAACATCATCGTCATCATCATCGTTTCATTGTCGTCGTCGTCTTCAACATCGTGGTCTTCATTATCATGACCCTCATCATCATCATCATCATCGTCGTCGTCGTCATCGTCTTCATCATCATGATGATCGTAATGGTGATGATGACAGCGATGATGATGATGATGATGATGGCAATGATCACCATCATCACCATCATCACCATCATCATCATCGTCATCATCATTATCTTCATTATCAGGACCCTCATCATCATCATCATCATCAATGCCATCGTCGTCATCATCGTCATCTTCATCATCATCGTCATCATGACCCTCATCGTTATCATCGTCATCACCACCATCATCGTCATCCTCATGACTGTGATGATGATGATGATGATGATGATGATGATGGCAATGCTGATGATCACCATCATCTTCATCAACGTCATCATCATCATAAGTAAAACTTAGTTTTCTTCAACTATTAATTTTCCAAAAAAAATGCATAAAACTGGCAAACCTAATTTCAATCAAAAAGTGATGAGAAAGAAATTGTTTGATATAGCCAATAAAATGAAAGGAATTTTTTGTATCCTTGAAATACTTCTTATATCTAATAGATTCCTCAA
>LPNX010737827.1:52500-80753 GCA_001517045.1 Pseudotsuga menziesii
AAGTTTGCACAAAAACCGGTGGGAAATTTAATTTTCCCCTTTACTTCTTTGACAACATTGCTTTGTTGCTCCGTAAACATCCATGGAATTGAGTTTATATTAACTTGTTCTCCATTGGTATGAAATTGGATGACGTCTTTCATTGCATGGTTGCTTTCTTGAATGTCTTTGCATACTTTCACAACCTTATCTTTCTCCCTCCTTAGCTCTAGTAGTCACCATAAGGTTTCAATAACATTCTTTCCAAAGTGGATTGTATCAAAAAAATGAGCAATTTGTAGGTGCTCATAGTAGGGCAACCTGCTGAATTGAATAGGATAACTTTTCATTCCTCATGGAAGACCATTAATGCCTTCATGATCACGATGGACATCATGAATATTAGTTTATAATTAATAAATTACATCATAAATCAAATATGGCCACTACAACAAACAAGTCACAATAAAAATTAAAATACATAAAAATTCATATACGATGATCCATACGTACCATGATGACGATTTCTATTGTATTGCATCTTCCAAAGGTGAGGTGTCATTCTCCATGGTTTTAATGTAGTATCCTACTTCCCATTGAAAATATTTATTTCAGTTGTTCTATACTTGTGATTCTTAGAGAGGAAATTCCTATACTCATCAAACACTCCCTTTCTTAAGCTTTTTGAACGACGATATTTTATCTTAGGACCACAAACTGGACATGCAAATTTACCCTTTGTCTGAAAACCTTCAATATTTAGATATGGAATATCTATGTCAAATATATTCATATAAAAAATATTCCAACTACTCCATATCATTAATTACAATTAAAGTGGAACTTAAAATTAGAAACCACAAAATGAAGTTAACCCAGGGGCATCGTGTATTTTCCATACAACCATTGCATGGAATTGAAATTGCCTTTGTCGTATTGGTCTAGATACATCATACATAGTTATGCCATTCCATAACTTCAATAGCTCATCTATAAGAGGTTCGATGTATACATTCATATCTTTGACTTGGAACTTACCTGATTCATAATTTGAAGTACATATAAAATATATCATTATGAGAACCATTAAGATATATAAACCATGCAAAAGATATATGAAATTAAGATACATATTAAGACAAATGAGATGCCACAACTACATTATAAATAAAATAGTTTTCCTCAATAAAACCTGGAATAATCATCGACAACATTATGTGCTCCCTCTTTATTGACAACCATGGAGGAATGTTATTATTGATAACAAAAATAGGCCACACCATGTAAATGGAATTCATCTATGCAAATGGATTAACACCATCTGCTGCCAAAGAAATCCTAAGATTACGTGGTTCTTATTTAAAGTGAGGCCACTTTTCCTCAATATCTCTAACAACAGTACCATCTGCAGGCATTAGGATAACATCATCTTGACTTCTATTCTTGGCATGGTAATCCATAAATTGTGCTATGTTATTGCACCTGAACAGTCGTTGCAAACGTGGAATGATGGGAATATAACGAAGAACCTTCCAAGGCACCTTTTTTGTTACTTTATCTATATGATATCTACTTACATGACATTCCAGACATTCTGTTGCAAATTCATGTTGATTATAATATATAACATGGTCATCGGGGCATGCATGAATTGATTCATAATGCATTCCAATCTCTTTCATCATGGAAGATAAATCTTGATATGTGTGAGGTAAAATATTTGATGGTGGTAACAAAAATTCAGCTATCAAGCTACAAAAAAAAATTTGTTAATGTAATAAATAAATAATATTAACGAAACACGCTTCATCTGTGTGATGATCAATAATGAGTTAACAATACAATTATTAGAGGAATACAAATAAACTTTATCATGATCCTATATATGTGATGGATTATTTTAGATACCTTAGCATATGTGTGATTGCAATGTTTGAAAGACCATTCATAACCTTCAAGTTCATTATCAACAATATAGTAGAGAGAAGATTTGTTTTGGAGCCTTCATAAAGGGGTTCATATGCCTTATCGAGAAGAGGTATATCGTGAACATCATCAAATTCATCATCATTTTCATTATCAACATCATCATCATCCATTATAATGTTAAATGAATCATGGATCAATGTATTTGTACCATCATCTTCAATTACATCATCGGCATGATCATCTTGTTCAATATGATCATTCACTTGTTCTCCATTAAATATACACGCTCCATGATCCTGATCCTGAACTTGTTCTGAAAGCACTTCCTCTGGAGAACATGCTATAGGGTGTCTTTCCTTTAATATAAATACATGGAAACATCAATAGATATACATTAATATATGAAAAAAAAAACAATACATACAATTACCAAAAAAAATGAATATAATAATGTTTATAATGCTAAACCTACAAATGGATGATATTCGTTCCCCCCCTCAGCATGTCCATGTTCCCTGCAATGTTTTGTGGCTGTTGAGATCAATATTCTTCTCCTCTTAAATCCCCTGCATTGAGTACATGGAATATAACATTTTCCATCACCCCTCCATTTCACTGCATCCCATATTCTAGCAAGCAATTGTTGGTTGTCTTCGTTTGGATACGGAATATTTAATCTATTGACATTTTGTCATAAAATTCGTTAATGAATATAATCGTTTGTCTTAAAAAATCAAGTTCCACGCATCAACCATGCATCAAGGTTTTTTCAAATGGAGAGAAGTCGAAGAATAAAAAATTCCCGGCAAACTGTCTATCGATGAAAAAAAAATTCCCACAACTGCCCGTAGAAGAATAAAGAATTCCTGAAAACGTCCGTCGAGGAACAAATAATTTTCGCAAATCGTTCGTTGCTTCTACAACAAACATGTCGAAATGTTTAAAACAATTTATATTTATAATGGACATGCATCGTATATTCGACACCTTGAACATAGTTACCGTTAAAAGTATGGGACCATAAAATTTAAAATCATGTAAACCTTATTTTTTTATATATAAAAAAGCCTATATAGGCTGTCGGATATCCAACGCTTGGGGGTCAGAAAACTGACATTTTTGGGTTCATAGACATTGAAGATATGACACTGAAGTGTCGGATAACCGACATTACAAGGGTTGAAAATCCGACTCCCTAGTGTCGGAGATGCGATGGTGCTAGAAATATTTTGTTATCGTCATTCTTTTGATTGATTGTTGTCCGACACATCCGTGCGAAATGTTGGATGACGTCGGATTCTGACGTCGGAATTCGGGTTCAAATCCTGTTGTGTAAGGAATTGTAGCTATGTATGTAGAATTCTCCAATAAGTGGATCACTCTTGAAGACTTTTCACAAATCTATTCTTCAACCCAAGGGGACTCATCACCTACAATGGTAAATTCCATGTGATTTTCCATTCTTCTCTTTGCATTTCTATAATTAGGGTTTCTAGATTATAAAGGATGCAAAATAATGCTCGACCAAAGGGAGAGGAATTATTGGTTATGCTAGCAAGGATATGTATCATATACAAATGTTTATAGAAATGAGGTCAAAATATTATTATTGAAGGTCGGAATATTATTATTGAAAGACAAAACCTAGAGGATAATTGAAGTGCTAGCATTTGAGTCCATATGAGAATATGGAAATGGCATTGAATCAAAAGCACCAAGCCCTCCATGTAACTCTATGTCAATGGTGTTGATTTTTGAACTCCTCATTCATAGGCTTAGAAAAACTGTATCTTTCACTTGAGCCAAAATCCCTGATTAGGCATGTCAAGCTTTTTCTACAATATTTTTAAGGATTGGCCATAAAAGGTATGCAATTTACACTTACAGCAAATGTACAAAGCTCAAAAATATACTACAGCAATTCCATTATATATGTGCCTCAAATTATACCATTAAATTTGAATATATCCAATAAAGAGACAATATTCCATTGAATAATCAGTCCATACATTGCACAATTCAGACATGATATTATCAAGTCTTAAGAGGAAAAATAGATCACTCTTCACAACATTCCTATGATAGCTAATAAACACTATATTAGCAGAAGTATTTTTCAGCTAGGAAAAGAAAAAAACAATACATGAAAACATCCTTATGATGCAAAATGATAGCCTTGAATATCCCAAAATCTAGCTCCAAATCTGCAAATATATCTTCAGCATTCAACCCAATGTCCTAGGACATTTCTCCACAATGGAAGAAACATATTGCAAATGAGGATCTGCTATTATTTTGAAGGTTTCCATCCAACTACCACCAACACAAAAATTAATAAAATGAGGCCAAAACCTAAGGATGTTAGCCTTGAAGATTTCAAATGTGCTTGACATATCCACCAACATGCCACTTGTCCTCTCCTAACATAAGCACTCTTTCTTAGATGACTTGCAAGGTTTCTTGGAGTGGTGTGACCTAGAGATGTGTGCACAAAGAGCTTCAAATGTGGAGTGCTCCTTTTCTTAAATGATTCCACATGTGAGAAAAGGGCCATTTCATTCTTAAACCAAATCAAACTCTTACTAAAAACAGCTCCAAAGAAGGTGTGCCCTAGAGAAGGATGCAAACAGTGGGCTTGATATAGAACTTGGAAGGTCGTGGGAAGAATGAGGTAGACCGAGAGGCTTGGAGATGGGCCAAAGGAAGAGGGATTAGTCCAAAAGGAAAGGAGAGAAGAGGACAAGGGAATATAAGATGGAAAGGAAGAAAATAGGAGAGGTAGGAGATGAGAAAGGAAAGAGGCCACTAGTGCTTTTAGGGAAACATTTGGACTGTTTTAGGGATTTTTAGGGCATATTTTAAGGTTTTTACAATTTTTTGGGTTTTTTATACCTGGTTTGTGACCTATTTGTATCTAGGACATGACTGTGTATGATCCTCCTAGGATTGGCTATCACTGTTTATACCATCTAGAATCTGGGAATTACTATGTAAGCCCTCTAAGGGTTGGGTCATGATTGTATAAGCCATCTAGGACTGATCATGGATTGTGGTGACATCCCCAAGCTAGTCGTAGACTGTGGTGGCCCTCCCAAGTTGGGCCATGGACTAGTGTGACCTTTCATTCCAATTCAATTCATAATTCCCCCTTCCTTTGTTTTTTTGAGAGTCATTTTCATGTTTAGGAACATAGAGGGGGTTGGGGAAGAGACCATTCATAGGGACTCTATCTTCTGGACAGTTTCTCTTCATGGCAGGATACTCGTCAAATGGAAAGAATTGCAGGTTCCATAACATCATAGTTGGTTCTCCTAGAGGGATAGTTCCAGTAGGTTCACTCTCAATTTTCAATAATAAGCACCCCAGAAATAATTGATTAAGTGATTCATTGAACAGATTTGAAGCTGCTCTGCATGTGGAATTAGCCAATGTGGAAAAATCATATTTGGCACACTGAAAAATTTATCATTTTCTTTGAATCATGTTTGTTATATAATTCAATCTGAGCCAAACCTAGTATCAATATGAAATTGAACTCTAAATGGTTGGCTGAAGATAATGAAGAAGTATGGTGAGTGAGAATTAATCCATTTGGACAACTTTCGATGGCTATAAACTTAGGGTGCTTGTGTGGTAGGTTTTTTTTCAAAGTCCTAGATAACTAACATAGACTTGATGGACCTAGCCTGACTAATGGTGGTATCTACTATGGCAAGAAAGAAAATATTAGAGACATATTTTCAGATTGCCAGTTCAACAGACCACAATGGTCTTATACAGGACAGTGGGCTCATGATATTTTCTATAATCCTATACTCCAAAAACAGCATGTCAGGTAGTATTGTATGAGAATATAGGATGTTTCTAAATGGTATTTATTTGCAATATATATTTGATGCTTCAATTGGCATACTTTCTCATATCTTCAGAAACCTCTTATACTGTTTTGTTTATGTCTATGTCTATTGAGGCCTGTATAATGTTTTAGTCTATGGCTTTTTGGCTTCAGATCCCTAGAACCCAAACACGCAAGGAAGCTCAGGAAGGAAAATGTCTATATCTTTTTGGTTTCAGATTGATTTCCCCTTTACTAGGCACAACTATTATTCGAGGAAAGGGGTTTTGAAACATCATCTTATAGCTATCCTCTGTATGTAGTCTTATATTATACACCTATGTGAAGGGAATACCATGACTGATCATTGTGCTCATATCTATGACGATTGAAAAATGCGGATTCATGAAGAATTAAAGGCGCATTTCACACAAAAATGGTGTCCAACCAAACTCTATAGCACATAATGTCAAAATCGTAAATTTTAGGTGAAGTAAGTGTGGGTACTAACCAATTTTGGAGGCATTGCATCCTTTGTGGATTCTCAACCTCCTCGACGACCTCCTTGAATTCCTCTGTGTACTCCTCAACCTCCTATATGAACTCCTCAACCGCCTTAACCTCCTATGTAAATACCTCAATCTCTTCGACCTCTGTTATGAACTTCATGGTGACCTTTGAAAAATCCTTAACCTCCCTAGCCTGCTCTATGAACTCCTTGACCTCCTCGACCTCCTTTTCCAACTACTTCACCTCCTTTCCGATGTTCGTGGTGACCTCTGTGACCTCTGTAAACTCCTTAACCTCCCCAACCTGCTCTATGAATTCCTTGACCTCCTCAACCTCCTTTTCCAACTACTTGACCTCCTCTGCAAGCTCTAATGAGAGAGAAGGAGTATTGGAGCCCCTGCAAAAGCCAGCTATCAGTGCTTCTATATAAGTATTGGAAACCTGTGAGTGCCACCTAGATGTGCATGACACGGTTTTGGAATGGTATGCGAACTATCAAAACATAGAAAATAAGGGAAGAAAGTAAACCCGTACATAAATGGAAACAACCCACATGGTTTCTTAGATAGGGAAACAAATTAATAGGGATCCAATGCAAAGTGGAGTAGGGTTGTGTTTTGTATGAATGGTGTAGAAATTATATATCACGGGTTAACAACTTTGGGTTATTGTTGTTTGTTGATGCAAGAACATACAAATTTCCATTTTGGAAACCAATCTTACTTCTTGACAAATCCCTAGGGCCCTTTCTCTCTAATTATACTCTGTTGTTTTATTATAATAAAATGGCCATGCTATATTTTCATTGGAAAAAGTAACATGAGCACAAACATAGTGTCCACAAGCATATGGTTCGTGGTCATATTTGTACATCAAATGAAGGCCAAAATTATATGTTTCATTAATGTCGCTCATACTATTAAATTATATATCTAAAAAAATCACCAAAAACATCTAAATCATCTAACCAACGTGAAAATTAACATCAATGAACAATAGAAATAACAATTGCATCAAGATTCTATGAATTGTTGGCTCAAGATAAACCTTAATACACTCTCATTTGTCATTTCCTTGCTCATGCTTAATATGTATCTCTAGCTTAGAAATGGCTAGAGCCACATTAGGGAACTTATCAAACCAAGGAAATTTAAGGGAACATTGGGAACATTTGGTTGGGGTTAGTTGTCACATCACTTTTGAATCCTGTGAACAATATGATCTACTCTGGGTCAAGGTCATCCATCCCCATATCTTTAGGATTGAACTAAACTGACTATAACATGTATTGTATGGCTCTATTGGATCGTGATACAAGGAAACCCACCAAAACATCTAATCATTGACATAAATGTGCCACTTCCATCTCCATAAGCCCACTTGAACCTAAATATGAAAGCACAATTGTAAACAAATTAAAAAACATTTACAACAAATAAACCAATTGCAACGTTATATATTTTAAAATAATACTTATGTATGGCATATCTAAGGATCAATTACAAAAATAAATGTGCTTCTTAATGCTTACAATATAATATAATTCTTAGATTAAGTCAAGAGCATAATCTAAACAAAACATGAAAATATTTAAATGAAGAATGAAGAATGTTGATAGTAATGGTTTTTTATGTTGTTGTTAAAATGAAGAATGTTGATAGTAAATGATAGTATGCATGTTGGCATTGGAAAATAGGGTTATAAATGATGACGATGATGATGACGACGACAATGATGATGATGATGACGATGATGATCATGATGATCATGAAGATGATCATGATGGTCATGATGACGATGGTGATGTGGATGGTGATGATGGTGATGATCATCATCTTCATCATCATCATCATCATGAAGACGATAATAATGAACATGATCATCATCATCATCATCGACACGATGAAGACGATGATGACAATGATGATGAAGATGATGATGACAATGATGATGAAGACGATGATGATGATGATGAAGATAATGATGATCAACATGATGACGATGGTGATGATGGTGATGATGATGAAGACGACGACGACAACAATGATGATGATGATGATGACGATGAAGATGATGATAATGAATATGATGATGATGATGATGATGATGATGATGTTGATCATGATGATGATTATCATGAAGATGAAGACAACAATGATGATGATGATGATGATGATGATGATGATGTTGATGGTGATGATGAAGATGATGATGACGATGGTGATGTGGATGGTGATGATGGTGATGATGATGATGATGATAATGATGGTCATCTTCATCATCATCATCATCACGAAGACGATGATAATGAACATGAGGATGATGATGATGATGATGATGATGTTGATCATGAGGATATTGAAGATGAAGATGATGATGATGATGAAGACGATGATTATGATGATGATGGTGATGTTGATGATGATGATGATGATTATCATCATCAGGATGATGACGATGATGATGATGATGATGATGATAATGATTATAATGATGATGATGCAGATCATGAGGATGATGATAATGATGATGATGATGATGATGCTCTTGATGATGATGATGATGATGATGATGGTGCATGATAAATATGATGATGATGATGAATATGATGCTGATGATGATGATGTTAGTAACTCTTTTTTTAAATAAGATAAAATAATAGGTCTAATTAAATATTTACCTTTCAATATATTTCATTTTCTTCTTCATCCAAGTCATCATCCATATCATCACATCCAGAGTCAACATTGTAAGGATTGGCCATATCATCATCGTCATCTAAGTCAGTTACACTCATCGTGTCATCATTGGTATAATCTTCATGGTAATTGTCTGCTACATCATCTGATTCAACTAATTCTTCAACATCTTCGGTTGGATCATCATCATCGTCTAACTCATTTTGATCATGCTCTTCATCATCATCTTCTTATTCCAGAGCACCCTCTTCATTACCATCTTCTAGGTTATACTTTATCGGCCTTCCCCTTGGATTGTGTCTCGCAACAAATGACCAACCTGCTTTACTTAGAACCTCTGAGTAAAATACTTGTTCACATTGGCTTGGAAGAACATAGGGATATGTTCCTGGCTCAAACAACCTTGTATTTACCATGGTAAATCCATTATCATGTTCAATAATAGTTCTATCAGGATCACGTTGATTCAATAGTAACCTGTACCATTTGACAACGAATAGAACTACCTTGAAGGATTTAAATTCATACTGTAGAATATCTTCCAAATACCCATAGTATCAATTTTCTGAGAGTTCTGGATGTCTGTCAATTCTATATGAAACATTGGTCACCTCAAAGACTGCAGATATCCCACAATATGATGTTTTCTTTGTTTCATCCAATTTTTTGATGCGATATCTACAACCATTACAGACCATAGCCTTATCGTGTTTTACCTACAACAAGCAATACATGAAAATATTACATAATGATTCAATAGTTATGCAGTAATACATGGAAAAGAACAACATGTACGTCAAAATGTAATTTGCAAAATAAAACATTTAGAGTGGTTGATTAATATGCTTGCCATTTTATCTTTTAAACCATATGCTAAATCGATTTTCCTTTCTATAAGATTTCTATCTCCATTGCGATGTGTTGCTTTTACCAATGAAGCCACACCTTCCCATGATATTCTATGACCCAATTGTTTGCATTGTTCAATACATACCTTCATCCAGTCATTATTGTTTGCAATGCATAAATGAGTTGCATCCCATTCTTGACCAACTGCTTGATGACAATAATCATTAAAATGAAAAACAGGTTTAAATTTCTTGAACAATGTATATTCTATTAATTGATGCAATAAAAAGAAAATGCAATTAGAATATGAACGATATAATAAACATCCACTAGCTAATAATTACCTTTCACCTTCCTCGATCTACCTTTCCCCTTCAGTTGCTCCCCTTCAAATTTGTTATTGGAGGCCATATCACAAATGCAACATAAATTGAGCTTTGACGCTAAAATAGGGAGATATTCACTAACATACAACATGTTTTGGTATACCATATATCCTTTCATCATAGAACCCTTAGCATGTGCTAGTTGTTTCACCAAACCCTTCATAAATTTCAAGTGACTCTCAACCATCCACATGGACCTTGAGTGCACAGGTCCACATAACTCAATCTCCTCAACTTGGTGTATGAGGTAGTGTTCCTGTGCACTGAAAAATTCCGAAGGTAGATGCTTCTACATTTCACACATGAGATGAGGAAGTTCTCTCCTCCAATACTTTATATCTTCTTTATGGATTTCTTTAGATGTCAACCATCTACAAGTGACGCAAACCAATAACGATATTTAACAAAAGAAAACATTAAATTACATATCATGAAATAATGCACAAAAAACAAATAAAAAGTATACAAAGAATTAAAGAAACACTAAGCACATGCAACTAATCGCTAGTTACCTCATGTATTTACCAAGATTATATATAACTTGTTTGACATTGTTGTCGAAGTTGTTCGGGAGAGAGAGAGGTAGAACATGCTGTATCAATATACAAACCACACCACTTATTAAACAAAGAGTGTACAAACAAGAAAAAAATAGATATGCAATAAAATGAAAAAAATTAAATTATATGGACATAACAATAATAATTACCTTGATGAAGAAGTGCCAATCATGTGTTTTGACCCCCGCAAAATCACCCTTTTTGTTATGATATTCTTTAAGTTCGCACAAAATCTAGTTGGAAATTTAATTTTCCGCATTACTTCTTTGACAACATTGCTTTTCTACTCCATAAACATCCATGGAATTGAGTTTATATTAACTTGGTCTCTGTTTCTATGAAATTGGATGACGTCTTTCATTACATGGTTGCTTTCTTGAATGTCTTTGCAAGCTTTCACAATTTTATCTTTCTCCCTCCTTAGCTCCAGTAGTCACCATAATGTTTCAATCACATTCTTTCCAATATGCATTGTATCAAACAAATGAGCAATTTGTAGGTGCTCATAGTAGGGAAACCTGTTGAATTGTATAGGATAACTTTTCATTCCTCGTGGAAGCCCATTAATGCCTTCATTATCACGATGGACATCATGAATATTAGTTTATAAATAAATTACATCATAAATCAAATATGGTCACTACAATAAACAACTGACAATAAAAATTAAAATACATAACAATTCATATACGATGATCCATACGTACCATGATGACGATTTCTATTGTATTGCATCTCCCAAAGGTGAGGTGTCATTCTCTGTGGTTTTAATGCAGTCTCCTACTTCCCATTGAAAATATTTTTTTCGGTTGTTCTATACCTGTGATTCTTAGAGAGGAAATGCATATACTCATCAAAACCTCCTTTCTTAAGCTTTTTGAGCGACAAGAATTTATCTTAGGACCACAAACTGGACATGCAAATTTACCCTTTGTCTGAAGACCTACAATATATAGATATGGAATATCTATGTTAATTATAATTATATATAAACTATATTAACTACTTCATATAATTAAATGCAATTAAAGTGGAACTTAAAAATACAAACCACAAAATTGGGTTAACCAAGGGGCATTGTGTATTGTCCATACAACCATTGCATGGAATTGAAATTGCCTTTATCGTATTGGTCTAGATACATCATATATAGTGATGCCATTCCATAACTTCAGTAGCTCGTCTACAATAGGTTCAATATATGCATTCATATATTTGACTTGGAACTTACCTAATGATGAGAAGTACATATAAAATATATCATTATGAGAACCATTAAGATATATAAACCATTCACAAGAGTAAAATACAAAAATATACAAATGAAATTAGGAAACATAATATGACAAATGAGATGCCACAACTACATTAGAAATGAAATAATTGTGGACACAAAATACCTGGAATAATCATCGACAACATTATGTGCTCCCTCTTTATTGAAAACCATGGAGGAATGTTATTGTTGATAACAAAAATAGGCCACACCATGTAAATGGACTTCATCTATGAAAATGGATTAACACCATTTGCTACCAAAGAAATCCTAAGATTACATGATTCTTCTTTAAAGTGAGGCCACTTTTCCTCCATATCTCTAAAAGAATAACCATCTACAGGCATTCGAATAACATCATCTTGACTTCTGTTCCTGGCATGGTAATCCATAAATTGCGCTATGTTTTTGCACCTGAACAGTCGTTGCAAACGTGAAATGATGGGAATATAACGAAGAACCTTGTGAGGCACCTGTTTTGTTACTTGATCTGTTCGATATATACTTATATGACATTATGGACATTCTGTTGCAAATTCATGATGATTATAATATATAACATGGTCATCGAGGTATGCATGAATTGCTTCATAATGCATTCCAATCTCTTTCAAGATGGAAGATAAATCTCAATATGTGCAAGGTAAAATATTTGATGGTGGTAACAAAAATTCAGCTATCAAGCTACATCAAAAAAAAAAATTATAGTTAATGCAATAAATAAATAATATTAACAAAACACACTTCATCTGTATGATGATCAATAATGAATTAACAATACAATTATTATAGGAATACAAATAAACATTATCATGATTTTATATATGTGATGGATTATTTTACATACATTAGCATCCGTGTGATTGATATGTTTGAAAGACCATTCATAACCTTCAAGTTCATTATCAACAATACAATAGAGAGAAGATTTGTTTTGGATCCTTCATAAAGGGATTCATATGCCTTATCGAGAAGAGGTATATCATTTTCAATATCAAAGTCATCACTATTTTAATTATCATCATCATCGTCATCATCCATTCTAACATTAAATGAATCATGGATCAATGTATTTGTACCATCATCTTCAACTACCTTATCAGTATGATCATCTTGTTCAAATGACCATTCACTTGTTCTCCATTAAACATAAATGCTCCATGATCCTGATCTGGAACTTGTTCTGAAAGAACTTCCTCTGGACGATATGTTATAGGGTGTATTTCCTTTATAAATACATGGAAACATAAATATATATAAAAAATAATACATTAAAATAATATAAAAAACTTTATAATGCTAAACCTACAAATGGACGATATTCATTCCCCCCCTCAGCGTGTCCATGTTCCCTGGAATGTTTTGTGGTTGTTGAGATCAATATTATTCTCCTCTTAAATACCCTACATTGAGTACATGGACAATAACATTTTCCATCACCCCTTCATTTCATTCCATCCCATAGTCTAGCAAGTAATTGTTGATTTCTTTTGTTTGGATCAAGAATATTTCTATTTGACATTTTGTCACAAACTTCATGAATGAATACTATCGACAATATTAAAAAATCAAGTTCCACACATCACAATTTTCTCAAACAGAGGTTTGTCGAAGAATAAATAAATCCCCGCACATTGTCTGTCGAAGAAAAAAAATATTCCTACAAACTCCCGTTGAAGAATAAAACAATTCCTGAAACCGTCCATCGAGGAATATTTTTGCAAACCGTCTATCACTTCTATAGAAAATATGTCGAAATGTTTAAAAATGTTTAAATTTATAATTGCATTATCGTCGAATATCCGATGATGAGAACATAGTTACCGTTGGAAATATGGGTCAAACTATTTGAAATATGTCTTTATATTATTTCAAAAAACAGCCTATACATGTCAAAATTCCGACACCCTATTGTCGGATACCCAATGACATAATCATTGCATATTCGACACTATTTTGTCGGATAGATGATGACAGCACCACCAATATGTCCGTCGCAAATTCGAGAAGACACCGTCGCATAACTGATGATGATACCTCCGTAAAAAAACCTACGCTAACAACGTCAGAAATTCGACGGTGCTAAAATAATTTGAAAGGTATAGTACTTTTCATCATTGCAATCCAACACATCGGTACGTTGCGTCAGATGTCGTCAGATTCTATCGTAGGATTTCGGGTTCAAATCTTGTTGTGACATCTTGGATGAAATACCAAGGTCATGGTATGTATCAGTGGAGTTGTGCAAATAAATAACCACTTGGGAGGAGTTGACAGTTTTTTTTGCTCAGACCTTCAGTTTCAACGATACCAATCTTGATGTCCATAATTCACTTCATATCATCTATGATGTGGTGTTGAAGTTAGTACCAGTTGCATATCCAGTGGAACCACATGCGCATTTCCACACGCAGCCGATGATGGAATGTTATAATGTGTCTAGTGGACCTTAGGATGATGATAAGCTATGGAAAATCAATATTCTAGAAACATAAGGGAGTAGGGATGTTGCAACACCATATATATCAACCGATCCCATGAACTAACCGCTGAAGATTAGAAAATTCAACATTGGGACAGAGGAGAACCCAAAATTTGCAAGTTTTGGGGACTACTAGGATGAAGAAACCATGGTGAAGATCAGGGATCTCTTACATGAATTTAAAGATATGTTTCCGAAAATTTTCTAGGAAATGAAGGGGATACTGGGTGATCTAGGGGAAATGAATATTATGTTAAAGCCAGACACGAAACCAGTAAGACAAAGGCTTTATCGCTTGAATTTGTGATACAAGGAAAGGGTTAAAACTGAGTTGGATAGGATGTTGGATGATGGAATAATTGATCCCATTGAAGAATCGGAATGTATTAGTCCTATGGTGTTCCAAGACAAGAAAACAGGTGAAATTTGGATCTATATAGATCTGAGAAAATTGAATGATGCATGTATGCATGATCTATTTCTGACACCATTCATAGATGAAGTACTCGAAGGAGTAGCTGGTTAGGAGATGTACTCATTTACAGATGGATTTTTTGGTTACCACCATCTAAGGATCGCAAAAGAAGATCAACATAAAATGACATTTGTTACTAAATGGGGTTGCTTCCAGTACACATTGATACCTTTTGGGTTGAAGAATGAACCTACAATCTTTTCCTGAGTTGTTGTCGCTGCATTTAAATATTTTATTCAGAAATTTCTTCAAGTTTACATGGATGATTGGACAGTGTATGTTCTGATTAGGGATCACCTGGAAAACCTGTGACTGATGTTGGAAATATGTCGACAACATCAGATTGCGCTAAACTCTAAGAAGTGTATTTTCTGCGCACCCTTTGCGATGTTGTTGGGTCCCATTGTTTGCAAGAAAGGATTGTTGGTTGACCCTACAAAGATAGCACTCATTTTGAGCTTGTCGCCACCTATGAACGTGAAAATGATTAGGGCAACACTGGGGCACACTGGATATTATCGCCAATTCATCAGAGGTTATGATGCGATTACTTCCCCTATGGAGAAATTATTAAAGAAAGATGTTGTGTTTGTCTGGATTGAAGAATGTCAAGGGAGATTTGACACATTGAAGGTCAAGATGGATTCGGTGCCAATACTTATGTTCCCAAACTGGAACAAGGAGTTCCATGTCCATGTGGATGCATCATCCGTCACACTGGGAGTAGTGCTCATGCAACTATGTGAAGGAGATCTTGATCACCCGATCATTTTTTCCAGTCGCAAGTTGTCTTTTGCTGAGAAAAACTATAGAACCACAGAGAGACAAGGTTTGGTGATGGTATATGTGCTACAGAAGTTTAGTCATTACCTCCTAGGTGGTCATTTCAAGATGTTTACAGACCATTCTGCTTTGAAGTACCTAGTTAATAAGCCTATGTTGGGGGGGGAATCTTCCGCTGGCTACTTCACTTTTGAGAGTTTGATTTTGATATAATTGTGAAGTCGGGTCACTTGAATGTTGGACTTGATCATTTGTCTCAGACTGAGACAAGAGAAGAGCCAAAAAATATTGAAGAAGTATTTCTCGATGCACAATTATTCATAGTCGATGTGGTAGATGATTACTATGACCAAATAATCCAGTTATTGGTGACAAGAGTCGCGCCGGATGATTTCTCAACAAGGCAGAAGAAGCAATTGGTATTCAAGGCTTCAGATTTCCAGTTGATTTCTAGGAATCTATACAAAATTGTACTAGATGATATTTTGTGGCGTTGTGTCCTACCGCATTAGCAAGGGATTATTTTGGCAAAATCACATTCAGGGTTCGTCGGTGGACACTATGGAGGTCGCGCTACTGCAAGGAAGGTGCTTCATGTAGGGATCTAAAGGCCCACTTTGCATAATGATGCGACGAATTATGCAAGGACTTGTGATGTCTGTAAACACACTAGAAAACCATCACAGCAAGATGAGATTCCGCTGGTACCGCAAGTAACTTTGCAGCTTTTATATATGGGTTTTTTATTTTGTGGGTCCAATAAATCCACCTAGGAAGAGAACTTGTGTGAGGTACATAATCACAGCGACAGACTATTTGACAAGGTGGGAAGAGGCCACACCAGTCATGGATTGCACCACTGCGACCGCAGCACGGTTCCTATTTGATAATATAGTGACATGGTTTGGATTTTCAAGGATACTGATGAGTGACCAGGGTAGTCACTTCATCAACTGCATAGTAAGTGCACTAACGTAGGAGCTGAAAATACAGCATAAGAAACGTACCCCATATCATCCATAGGTGAATGAGATAGTAGAAGCTTTCAATAAGATCTTGGAGCATGTTCTTACCAAGGTAAGTAATTCTAACCATGATGAATGGGAATTAAATATTCCAGTAGTGTTGTGGGAATATCACACCACTTGCAAGAGATTGACGGGGTAGACACAGTTCAAAATGGTATACGGGCAAGAGGCAGTCATGCCTATGGAATACATTGTCCCTAGTATGCACATTGCAGCAGCGATGGGAATGGATGATGAATCAACGCTAGAAGAGCATATGGAGTAGTTGATACAGCTTGAAGAGGATCGCTTTATAGAATTTTTTCATCAGTGTGTCGAGAAGGATCGACATAAGGCTTGGCATGATCACAAAAAAAGAACAAAATGTTTCAGCAAGGAGATTTGGTACTGTTGTACGACAGTAAGTTCATGAAGCATCCAGGTAAGTTACAGATGCATTGGTTAGGTCCATATCTTGTTAAATCCATTACCTTAGGAGGTGTAGTTCAGCTACAGCAGCTAGATGGTGCGACACTACCAAATCTAGTGAATGGTAGCAGGTTGAAGCCCTATAGGACGGGCTAGGAATCGCGCGGTGCTTAATGCATTGCGCAATACAAAAAAAAAGTAGATAGGATGATGGATAAATGGAAGGCGCACCAAGAGGAGGTGTTTCCCCCAGAATAGGAGTTAGTAGCGCAATTAGGAGGTCATGTTGTGATAGCCACGGGGCTATGAGTAGAAGTCACATCAGTCATAAATGAAGACAATTAAATTAGTTAAATGACGGTGCTTATAGAAGTGACGTGTAATGATGCTTGGCAGAATCTACAGTAGGTTGGCAGAATCTACAGTGGATTCGGGTAATTAATGAATGATTTGGTCATGATGATCGAATTGATGTCATAATGATGAAGTATGATTTGATTTGGCATTATAAGAGAAATCTTGACATGGTCGGAAGACAACATTTTCTAGAGTTGAATTACATTGAGTGCAGAGTTACCGAGTTGGTGAGAGAGTTGGTGAGAAAATATGAGATGAGTAAGAAAGTTGCTAAGTCCATAGAGGGTGTGAGATTAGTAAGTTGAGAACAGAATTGGTACGGTATGCAAAGAAACCTAGACACCATTGAGATTTCAAGTGAGTGATATTTACCGATCATACCAGTTGCAATTGAGGAAGAACTCACCAATATGCAAGTTGGCTCGTCAACGAAGAGGAAGGTGCAGAAACCTATTTCTCTAGCATCACAGAAACGACAGACCAAAATGGCCACAAGGATGCACGGAGAAGACACACCACAAATGGGGACATCGAGCCCTGAAGTTATGGAATCTGCTGCTAGAGAAGGTGTGTCTATCAAGGACATCCCTGGCTACATCCCTCTTAGTTGGCCTGGTGTGCAGGCCAAGAATCCAACAAAGAATCAAAGATACCATATCAGGATGTCGATGATACCAAAAGGGATGGTATGCACATATGATATTGTGCCTACACTGATGCAGTTGAGGTACGAATACCACGACCTGCTTGCATTAGAGGATGTCATGAAGGAGTCATATCTTTTAGTCGTATCAATAGAAGGTTCCTCGATAGAGCGCATTCTGCAGGACTGGGCAAGAGGACTGGACAAAGATGGATTACTCGGGTTTATCAATATGTCTTACTTTGGGTGACCAACTTAGGCAAATGCATGTGTGAAACAATTTTTGGTGTGTTTTCATGGTGGGTATTTATGGTTAGATGAGCCGGTTGTAGTCATAGTGGAGTTGATTTCAGCAATAACAGGGCTACCCAAGGATGGGCCAGACCCCTCACAGTATATCCGAGGAAAAGATAATGACAAGAAGTTGGAAATGACTCTAAATAAGTGTTATGCTCTAGAGCGTGACAGGAGATCCTACTGCATTGATAGCATCAATGATCACGTGGTCCGTATTGGTGCCAGGATTTTGGCTAGTAAATTTGTAAGTAAGAACCACCCAGTTCAATGTAATTCCGGGGTGGTCTCATGTGTTGAGATATGTGCACAAGGCACACAAATGAATTGGTCCCTTTTTATGATGAACCAGCTAGTGGAGAATGCAGAGACTGCACAAGCGAGTGCAAGATCATTTAAATACATTTGTCTCCTCATTTTGATTACGCTGGTAGCTTGGATGGAACCAGACGATTACCAAGGGATGGATGTCAAAGAAATAGAGTTGTGCAAGGGTTCCAGATATCATAATTTATGGTGGGTTAAGGAAGCAGAGAGAATGGTATATTGCTCGATCCAATTGTGGGTCTACTGGGAAGCGTTGCAGGAGGTAGTGATAAAAGTTCCCAGACTGACAAAGGAAGCCACAACCAAGTATCGAAGGATTGTGCATTTTGCAATTGGACCCCACATTGTTTATGTTCACGTGTAGTGAGACCCCACCAAGAAATGGGTACCAATGAGGTAAAAGGTGTCTGATATGGAGTTGGAGGTAGAGATTAATGGTTAGCCCATGGACTATCAAGAACCGATCAGTATAGGAGAAGTGTCAACAGAAAAATTGGCAGATGCACCTAAGGATCCCGGTGGGATCATGTGCGCAAAGATTACCACCAATCGGATCATGACTCATCAACAGAGACACCTACTGATCTAGAGACACATCGCATACTCCAGGAAATAAAAGCAAAGAGGGGCATGGATCAAGCTACAAACAGCAACACTATGTCAGCAATGGAAGCACAACTGCACCGACGTTTCAAGGCTGTTAATGATGTGACTGATGCCACCACAAGGGAAATGAAGAAATCAACACAAGAAGGATTTTCTGAGGTAAGAGCCAAATTGGATTTTGTTTTTAATGTCATTTTGAAAAGAGTACCAGAGAGTGCAGCTGCGTAGGAGAACACATCAATCAAAACCGAGTCGCGAGCCATGAATGTTCAAATTCCCCCGACTGTGATTGACGTCGGACGGGAGGATTTGAATACCTCCCTACAGCAGCTGCAGAACATTTCCTTAGATATCAATAGGATGTCTACCCAGACTTTGGTATCCATGCAGCAGGTTTCCAACTAGGATTTGGCCGATAGATTAAAGGATATCAGTGACTAGTAGTTGTAGTCGCAAGAGAAAGAAAAAGCAATGCAAACAAAGGTAGAAGAGTTGCATCGTGCTAAGGAAAAGTTGACAGCAGACAAGTCACAGGAGATAGAAGTATTGAAAAGAGAGCACAAGGAATTGAGGGTGAAAACTACAGCAGAGATCAAGGAGTTAAAGAATAGCCGATTTGAATTGGAAGCAGCAGTAGAAATTTCCTGCCAGCATGTCTTGGAGAGCACCGTAGAGCTGGATCCGGTAACCAAAGAGAAGAAACTTGGAGCTGTTATTGAGAAGCTACAAAGCAAAACCAACATTTTGGATGCGTTGATACACCCCTCCACACCACCAGAATAGATCGCCACAAGGAAGGATGAGATAGAATATCTAGCAACACGGCTCGATGAGTTAGAGCAGGACACCAAGAAAGTTATAGATGCCACTACGCAATTGTGGGGTAGCATAGTGCAGGACAAAAAGCTAGAGCAATTGACTACACAATTACAAGAAGCGGATGGGAAATTGGTGACCCTAAAGACTTTGCTTAAAGAAAGTCCATTTATGATGCAGATCACCAAGGATCGGGAACTAAAGGAGCTGTAGTAGTGAGTCGCAAGCACAAGGGAAAGGCAGCAGCAGTGGAGTGCATAGTTAGACGAGTTCCAGGAGATTGGAGCACAGCTATCGGTGAAAGTGGCCTCTACACTCCAAGTCGCACAAGAAGGAAATACAATCATTGATGCGAAGATGATTGAGCACCCTATCAACCATGATCTAAAGGTGATCCAGGAGATTACTGAACGGGTCAAGGAGCAATTAAAAGTGATCACTCAATAGTTTGCATATTTCAAAGCTAATATCATTGAGTTTACCATGTCCGGCTAAGCGTGGCTTGAGGGAGAGCCACAAGATTATGTTGGGGGCCTGTTGGCAGAGGTTTTGGACACCTCAGTTGTGCAGTATCGTGGATGTTGTGCAAGCTCAAAAGACACCGCGCAAGTGGAGAAAAGAATATTTTGTATATTTTGTGTCACCTTTTTGTACTTTGGACCATATCCTGCAGATATTGGTCATTATTTTGTAGATTCAGTTAAGAATGGGTTAAGAGTTAGTTAGTGTGGACCTTGAATGTAAAGGCGCAAGCTTATAAATAGAAGTAGAATTGCAAGTGTTAGGAAAAGGGGGGGTGGAGAAGATATTTGGAAGGATTAAGACTGGAGCTTGAACTGTGAACTGTTTTGAATCTATGAATCGTTGTGGAGAAGTAATATGATAAGATGGGAGTTGATCCGAATTGTTGTTTCTTTTATCTTTTTATGTCTTGTTGTTTCTGTGATCTAATAGTGAATGTGAGTTTAATGTGCGACATGAATCTATGATGCGATGTTTTCTTCTTTTAAATGATATTATCTGTCTGGATCTATTTACGCAATAGTATGATTGTTTTGGTTATGAATGAATGATGGGATCTATTAATAGCAATGATGGATAGTCCTGTTGATGATTAAGTAGTTGGTCAGATATGTTAGATAAGTTGATTAATTTTGTGTCCACATAGTCCTCCTCTATTCTGCAGAAACTTGGTTCTGATAGCTCTCCCTCGAACATCTTGGGTGAGACTTCATCCGCTTTGCGGGTGTTGTCGCGCAGGGTAAAACATGTCTGGGCTGATGCTTAGGGAGATCGCAGTGAGTTGAGTGTTGACAAAGTGGGAACCCCTGTCGACTAGTTTTTTCTGGTTGGGTTTGCGCCAACAGATTCCATCTAAGTGTTGGTATTCAGGCTTGGTATCTACAATTTATTATAAATAAATTATAAACCACGTTAGTATGATATAAAAATGTAGGAAGTTGTTGGGTAAATTAATTGCTTATGAAAAAAATCAATTCCAAAACATTAATTATCAATCCAGTGTGTCTGCTTGTTTCAAGGTTATCATGTTAAGTCTATGCAGACAATAGTTTCCTTCTTAAATTAGTTATCTAACATGTGTTGCAGTAAAGTAAATCAAACCGCAATTGCATAATTGAAACATACTTGTAGAAAATGAAGTAATAAAAGAAATGCAGAAAGTAAACACACCTACGATTACAACCACACAAATATATGAATTTAACACACTTGCATAAATAAAGAACTTGAATTAAAATTACATTTACAAAAATAAATGAATTGAAATAAAATACATCCTATGCTAAGCAATATGAATAAGTTAGTATATTTACAGTTTAGAGAATTATAATCTACATTAATGAAGCCCTCAAAAGAACGGTAATTTTATTCCATTATGTGTTGAATTTTGGTTGATTTTGATATTTAATTATTTAAGTGAGGAAATACTTATTACTTGAAATAAATGAACCATTCATGCACATAAACATTCAACCATAACACATGATGTACCTTGGGGAAAACCATCAAAACAATGAGGATGAAAAACCACAACAAATCTTCTTAGTATAATAATGATAGATAGCAGAGAATGTTTTTTACAATAGCAGATTGCTTTCGGCACCCCAGGTGCAAGATAATAGAGAATACAAACACCCCATGTTTTATCATTGAACAATAGAGAAGAGAGATCAATCAGATGAACTTTGAAATGTGTCCAAGACATTATTAACTTGCCAAAAATAGCCTCATGCAAGAAGTAGTGAATCATTGCATGAGGAATTAGGCTCCCATGCAAACTATAACAAATGCTCTTCTTGTAGAATTGCTCTACTTCAATCCTGCATAACACAATGCACAATTCCTTTCATCTTTGGAATTAAATCGTCCTCTACTAACTTCGGGATGAACTTGCCTTCTAACTTGATGTAGGATCACTTAGTTAGGATGCTAACTCAAGTGCCATCATGCAAGTGTTGCAACTCAAGTGTCATAACTTAAGTGTTGTCTTTTAGTTTAACTAAAGTGTCGTCTTTTAGTTTAATTAAAGTGTCGTCATGCAAAACACTTTAATTAACTAGCTCTTCTTATTAACACTTTAGTTAACTATTATTAATTGAAATCATGTTTTTTTAAGGAAACTTGGAAAACTATGTGAGAGTTGAATATGCTCGACGTGTTTCAGACTTAGGAGTAGAGTCCATCTTCAAGAGAATGAATGCCTCATTGGAATAGAAGGGATCTCGTTTCAATGAATAGATTACCAATTTCCAATTAAAACCCTAGCCAAATTAATAATTAATAATTGTTAATAATATTTATTAATACTTAAAGCTTAAATAATTTAATAATTAATCATCAATAATAATAATCATTGAAATTTAATACTTAATAATTATTCTTAATAATAATTGATATTTAATACTCTAATAATTATTACTATATTTTTACTTTGTGCTTAAATAATTTAATAATTAGTCCTTAATAATTAATAATCATCATTAAAAGTTAATAATTAACAATAATTATTAGAATATTTATTTACTTAATAATTATTATTTAATTGGAAATTTTTTACCATGGTTTATTTAATGTTTCCAAAGAATGAATGATCGGTTTCCAGGTGTCCCTAAGGGTTAGGCCATCATCCCTATTGAATTTATTTGGGTGTTTTTAAATCTCAATTTCCTCCCTTATGCGTCTTTTGTAGTAATGACCCTCAAGGGCTATAACACAAGCTTCTTCAATGCAAACATGATGGTTCATTTTTTATGAGCCTTTAATCATTTTTTTAATTTATTTCCATGCTTCACCTATGTATACATCACCACAAGAGAAACGGAATGCGTACACACCTTTTTTTAAGTTTGGGATTGACTGGGTGTTTTTCTTTGTCCAAGATCTTTCTAAGGGAGTTGTTATCACACGATGTGTATTCACCCATTTAAGGTATCCTATCTGGGATTGTAGCAGCAAGGTATCTAAACGGTGGCACCGAAAGGGCCTCATCCACTAAAAATGAGAGGTAGTTGTCACATTGGACTGGCTCTTGTCACTTTAGACCAATCTGTAGAATGATCAAGGGGCGACCCTACTAGCCTATGAGAGCTAGCGAACCTACTCAAGACACCCTAAAAGATAGACAAGTGATGTCTAAGGTAAGAACATGAGCAAGTTAATATAGATCTATAAAATGATTGTGGTAGGTGAAGTTAAGGTGAAGTTGGGAAGGATTCAGGAAAAGGAATATTTTCCAACTTAAAGTGAAATGTACCACAATGAGTTTATTAAAGTAGATCTAGAAATATATAGTCTAAATAAACAATACCCAAGTTAGATCCACCTAGGTTTTATGCAATTAAGGATAAAGTGGACCCAAAAGAGTATACCGAGATGTGAAATGACTAGATATATATGCTTGAAGAGTATATCTCTATATTTGAAGTGGTTCAAGCATACCCTACTGATAGATCTGAAGGAATGGCCAACAGCCCAAGGAGGGCACCCCACCTAGACAATACTAGTTTTAAATACAAGGGTAAATGGATTCGGATTAAGTTAAAACATTAGATTTAGGGTTTAAATAATTATTTCTAGGTGGTTTTTGATGTTCGTCATCAAATAAGTACATGATCTATCAGATCTAGAAATATAGGGTTTTGTTGTGATAGTTGGAATAGACCCCAGAAAAATAAAATGCATGTAAAACATACCTGTAAATGCTTGTGACCTTCAAGTATGGTGATGATCTTCCCAAACCAGACAATTGCAAGTGGTCTCTCTACTTCCCTAGTAAAGTCGTTATGCTCTCCAAGTGACCAGTGTGCCCCTCTCCTACAAAATCAATCAACCTAAAAGTTAGAATTGATCCACAAGTTAGAAACATAGATCTATAGAGAAACTCATGAAAAATCTAAATGATCCCAAAAGATACAATAAAGAAACCCCATGAGTTGAAATCGTTTTGAAGGAATGATATGGGAGTCTCCCCCACAATAGTGACCTCTACAAAACGTCCCTGCAAATCAACACGGCCCCTACAAGAAAAATGATATGGAAAAGAAAATATCCTAAAGAATTCCAAATAGAAAATATTTTCCAATCTCCACACAGTAACACTCGAAAAATATTCCAAGAGTTTGTGCAAGAATCTTTTTATTATGTCTGAAAATCAAAGAGCCAAAAGTCCTTTTACAATGAGAGAACATCTCAATATGTAGTTCTCTCAAGTACACAAAACCTAGATCCAAAAAGATCAAGGTCCAATATCATAAGATGCAATCACTCTAATCAACGACTAAGATTATCCAAACACGTATCACATGGTTTAACTCAAAAATAGAGGGAGCGCACCCACTAAGATGCCCAAGGGGGACACATCACATGACAAAAGTGTAAACATAACATAGCTCATGGTGGGAGCTAGGAGGTAATACAAATGCTTCTCTAGCATGGCCCCATGGCACAACATCATAATAATATGTCAAGATAATAACATAATGTGACAAAGGACCAAATCGTGGCCCCTCAAAATACATCAAAAATGCCCAAAATGATGAGTGCTAGGACGTGTGGACCCCATGAAGGAAGAAATTGTTGTTGGAAGGTGAAGATATCATTAATTTTTAGAATAATCAACCCATAGTTTACCCACTTAGACATTAATTCATTTATTTTTGTCTTATTTGCCTAGTTCATGTGTCCCACCTAGTGCAAGTTGCTATTTGTCTATCCATAGAGGTCAAACTTGCCATATTTGACTCATGTAGTGCTTGGGAAAGCCTTAGGAATCAAATTTGCTTTATTCCTGGCCTCCTAGGCGCCTATCTGTTTTTTCTGCTTTTTCAGTGTTTTAAGGCACATCGGAAAGCTAGACTAGGTGATGTGAACTAGTTTTTTTTCCTCTTCATCCTCCACTCTTTTCTCCATGAAAAAGCATGTATGAGATGCCATTTCATCACTCATTAGCTTTCCCATGCGCCCTTGCCAATTCGTGAGCTCCATGACAGATTTGGGATCAGTTTTTTACACCTATGGGGGATTTGCTTATTTTTGGTAAGCCTGCTTTATGCTAGATTTGGATGCTTCCTCATGCATTCGATTTACTGATGTATTCTATTTATTCAACAGCCTATGTTATTACATGGTTGTCTATTGTACACTTACATAATACAATTTAGTGTTACATCTCCATTTTCAGTCTCTTTTGTGAGTGATTTTGCATGATCAATTGTTAATTGTTGTGAGTAAAATTAATCTATTTCTGGCCTTAATTTCCACATGGTATCAAAGCCATTGTAGGTTGTTTCTCTCCTTCAAAAATTGTTTTACAGGTTCGACATCAAAGACTGGGAGCCTTCTACTGACAGCCGGGACAGATTTTCTAGAGCTATGGATCAATCACAGAAAACTATCTTGACTCCTTTCAATTTCTTTGAATGGAAAGAAGAGATGGAGATACTGTTGAGAGCAAAAGGCCTCTACAGGGTGACTATGGCAATAGAAGCAGAGCCCAATGCAGCTGCAGAGAAGATCAAATGGCACAATAGGAGGGATGAGGCTTATGGCCTCATGTGCCTGAGTATTTCCACAGACCTCCTTTTCCATCTCGATGGATTGACATCACCGAATGAAGTATGGGAGAAGCTTGCTGATATTTTTGGAAAGACAGATGAGATGAGGGGACATCAAATCGAGAATGAGCTGATTTCTCTGAGTCCAACAAGATTTGAATCCCTGCAGCTATATTTCTCCAAGTTCAAAGCACTAGTTTTGCAGCTGAAACAGTGTGGTATTGAAAAGAAAGATGATCAGCTCATACTGGCCATCCTCTTGAAGCTGGGCCCTAATTATTCAGTGTTTGTTTCGACCTTCTATGCCACAAAACTGACAGCTCGAGCCTGGAAGATGCCTAGCCTTGCATATTTCATGGAATCTCTCACACAAGAACAGGACAAGCTGGTGATGATGGGCACCATCAAACCATCCAAAGATCAAGCTTTGATTGCTAGAGATTTGAGGGTGGATTCAAAAAGCAAAAAGAAAGATAAAAATCCACCTGAGAAAAAGAGAGACAAGAAATAGTCTCCGGAGGATCTACAAGGTCCCAAGAAGAATAACCAGAAGAAGAAGAACAAAGGTGAAATGAGCAAGTGCGCATACTGCAATAAGGGCAATCACACTGAAAGCTCTTGTATAAAAAAGCAGATAGACATGCTGACCAATCTCCTAGAGAAGAATGGCATCTCACTTCCAGAAAGCTCAAAGAAGAGAGAAGGAGGATCAAGTTCAGATGACAGAGAGAGAGTTCATGCTCTAGTTGCTGGCACATCAAGCTCACCCAGTTTTATCATAGATTCTGGAGCTTCAAGACACATGGTTTCGACTAAGGAGGCTTTCTCCTCACTAGATATGTCGAAAGGACCATCTATTGTACTGGGAGATGACTCTCTCACTGAAAGTAAAGGAAAAGGAAGGATAGATCTTGATCATGGTAAGTTCAGCAATGTGTTGTATGTGCCTGGTCTCGCCTCCAACCTCCTGTCAGTGTACCAGATGACCCACACTGGGTCTCCTAAGAAGGTCATATTCTCCCCCGATGAAGTTGAGATCACAGAGATTTCAACTGGTAGAGTCATTGCAAAAGGAGTTGCGAATCATGCTCAAAAGGTATACATGTTCTCACACTTCCTACGTTACTCAAACCCCTCTGCTCTTCTCATTCATGCTAATGAAGCCAGCAAACTGTGGCATGAAATATTTGGCCATCTAAATTACAAGTATTTGTCTGATCTTAGTGAGAAAGAAATGGTCATAGGATTTCCCAAGATAAAATTTTCCAAAGGAGTCTGTCAAGGCTGTATCCTAGTAAAACACCCAGAGCACAAATTTGAGAGAGCTAGTCATGAGAGAACCTCTGCACCCCTCGAGCTGATCCACAGTGATGTTGCTGGTCCATTCCCTAATATGTCCATGAGTCAGGACAAGTATGCATTAACTTTTATTGATGACTTTTCCAGGTATTGCTGGGTTCACTTCCTGAAACACAAGTCTGAAGTTTTTGGCCTATTCAAAGTCTTTAAGGCTTTGGTTGAAAACCAGTCTGGAAGGAAACTCAAGGCCCTGATATCTGACAATGGTGGTGAGTATGTCAAGTCTGAGTTTATTAACTATTGTGCAGATGCAGGTATTCAGATGCAGCATTCTATCCCTTACACACCACAGCAAAATGGTGTTGCTGAGAGGAAGAACAGATCACTGAAGGAGATGGCAACATGCATGATGGAGGTCAAAACTTTGCCACCAAAGTACTGGGCCGAAGCTATCAACTGTGCAGCCTATATTCAGAATAGGGTGCCTCACAAACATCTTGATGGTATGACTCCCTTCAAAGCATGGAGTGGGCACAAACCAGATGTGACCCATTTCAGGATTTTTGGCTCAAAGGCTTGGGCTAGAATCCCGACAGAGAAGAGGAAGGCTTTGCAGCCCCAAATCCAAGAGTGTCTTT
>LPNX010737837.1:11048-87502 GCA_001517045.1 Pseudotsuga menziesii
AGTTCTGTAGCTTCCACAGAAACAGGTGCAGCGTTGTGGCATCATAGGCTTGGCCACATGAGTGAGAAGGGGATGCAGATTCTCCACTCAAGGAAGCTGCTTCCAGATCTGAAGCAGGTAAGTTTGGAATTTTGTGAGAACTGTGTTTATGGAAAACAAAAGAGAGTTAGATTTCTTAGGGTTGGGAAACAAAAGAAGAGTGAAAATTTAGAGCTTGTCCATACAGATGTATGGGGACCAAATCAGGTACAATATCTTGGTGGCTCTCATTATTATGTTACTTTTATTGATGATGCAGCTAGAAAAACTTGGGTTTATTGCATTAGACAGAAATCTGATGTGTTTGATACTTTTAAGAAGTGGAAAGATTTGGCTGAGAATGAGACAGGAAAAAGGTTGAAATGTCTCAAATCTGATAATGGAGGTGAGTACTGCAGTAAGGAGTTTGACAGTTACTGTTCACACAATGGGATTCGCAGAGAGAAGACAGTCCCTAGAACACCCCAAGAAAATGGTGTGTCAGAAAGGATGAACATAACGATCATGGAGCGTGCAAGGTGTATGAGATTGCATGCAGGGTTGCCCTTACAGTTTTGGGTTGATGCTGTAAACACTGCTATTTATTTAATAAATAGAGGGCCTTCAAGTACTTTGGATGGTGGCATTCCAGAGGAGGCATGGACAGGTAAAATACTCATTTTTGAGAACTTTTGGTTGTGAATCATTTGTCCATATTGATAAAGATGATAGAACAAAGCTTGAGGCTAAATCCAAGAAATGTACCTTTATTGGATACGGGGTTGATGATTTTGGTTATCGCTTACGGGATCTTAAAAATCGCAAAATCATTAGGAGTAGAGATGTAGTATTCAATGAAAAGGTCATGTACAAAGATCAGTTGCAGGGAAAGAAAGAAGAAAAGGAAAACACAGAGTACACAGTACTTGATGAAATCAAAGAAAATGAAGTTCCAAAAGCACCATAAAATCAAGAACAGCAGCAGGTACCTAAAACTCCTGCAACTGTAAGAAATTCTACCAGGTTAAGTAGACCCCCTAAATGATTCTCTCCTTCACTATATTATTTTTTGATGATTGATTTTGGTGAGCCAGAATGTTTTGAAGAAGCAATGCAGGTAGAAACTAGAAAGAAGTGGGAGCAAGGCATGGATGAGTGTAATGTCCCGACCCTCCGACCGGCGAAGAGGACGCTACCATAACATTAAACATCCGGGCTAAGAGCCCCATGATCATGTACATTCATAACATGGTGAAATGCTGAAACATAATGCTTTGAACTAGAACATGCATACATGAACATTTATCATACACAGCGGAAGCAACATACATTCATACAAGCATTCAACATGTTCATCATGATCATTAATAGTAAATAGGATTGCAGAAGTAAAATAGACAAGATTACTTATCTTATAAAGAACTCGTTTCGCAACCAGCTACGTCGCTGCAACGTTGCACCCAACCATAGGCTAGCACGCTCCTAAATCTTTCAGCAATGCTGCCACCCCCGAGATGGGCATGACTCCCCAAGGAATAGGGAACTAACAGGCTTACACATAGCCAAGGGTAACAACACCACAAGGGTACTCAGTTTATCCAAGCCAACACAGTTGGATTTCTCAGGCAAACAACAGATCAGCCAAGCCAACACAGTTGGGTTTCTCAGGCAAACAACAGATCAGCCAAGCCAACAGAGTTGGGTTTATCAGGCCATCCAGGAACTGGGAAAGGCTAATGCTAAGCTAGCGAGCTCATTGAAGAGCTGCAGACACGAACACCAGAACCAGCCTGGATTCTAGAACACCCACACGCACCCAACACAAGGAAGTCAGTCCCTTCTCTGCAACACAGTCCCTTAGACCCTGATCTTCCCTCCAGTGCTCTTCAGGGGTTGTGGAGAAGAAATCCAGCTCAGTAGCTCTGTCCGTGTGGTTCTCAACCCACTAGGTTTATCAAGCACCTCAGGCCCTCATTCGCCAACCCAAATTAGTCCAGGGACAAATCCACTACATGCAAGCAACCAAACAGCTATTCAAGCATTTATAGGGAAAAACATAGTCAAGCCATCATGGCAAACAACAACTAACACACTCACATGAACCCACAGCAAACCAATCTTTAATAACATCGCTGTGAGACTTACACAGGCCAGAAGTGGTCAAAAAGACACGGCCAACATTCACAGCTCAGCATGGATTCACAGGAAAAACACCCTGATCTTCTACCAATGCCATATTGTAGGTAACTCAATCAACAATGCGTGGGGAAAACCGCTCCCATCAATTAGTGGAAAAAATCGCAATAATTTCTGCTGCGATCCGCTATGATGGATGAAAACAATACACAGTCCAATGCGTGGAGGCAGAAGTTGGTTTTCTGTGTGGATGGAAAGAACAGAATTATAGACCAACAATTAGCGCTAGAGAGAGGAGGCGAACCCCCACACAAAGGATGGTAAAACATTTTATCCCCCGTCCTGCATGAGGAAGATGAACAACCATGATCCGAGGGAGTGGGCAGAACGGTCCCTACATCGTGGAGAGGAGAGAAAGCATGGGTGTGGTAGTGGTCTTCTTGCCAGCCAATCACTACCTCAACTAACAAAAAAAAGGAAATAACCAAGGGTGGTGGTGACACATAGTTTTCCCCCATGACTCAATGTTCCACATACCCCTTTCCTTATCCTTTGGAATCATGCCCCTTCTCAATTTAGTTGCTGTGAACATAGCTGGTTGGGTTATTTAATTAAAATGCATGTTTACATGATGCCACAATTAAATATATGCCGCATGTCCCGATATACCATCGGTGACTATTCCTAATCAGAAACACAACATAACAAAATCTATGGTGGGGCCTTGGCCTTTAGCTCCACACCAATATTATTTACAACATATGTATCCTATGTACTTTAATGCAAGCGGGGTTAAAATCGGGGTATTACATTCCCCTCCCCCTTCAATAGCATTGTCCTTAGTGCTTTACAAAATTTGAACAAAATGCTACACTGGTACTGCCTCAGTGTTCCGTAGGATTGAACAAAAATGGATGTGCCAATCGCATGGCATCCTCCAGCTCCCACGTAGCCTCTTTAGGCCTGTAATGCTCCCACTGCACCTTTACCTGCCCTATGGTCTGGTTCTGGAGCATTGTGACCTTCCTGTCGAGGATGCGCATTGGCTCGATTTGGAACTCTCCCCCGGGTTCCACCCGAATCACATCCCAATTTATCACATGGTTAGGATCATGTACACATATCCAACACTAAAATCCCTGCTCATCCTATGCTTATCTCCATATCTTTTCTGTCTGTCCTGTGCTACTTTCAAATTCTGCCTAATCTTTACAACTTCTTGCTCCATTTCCTTGAGCAATTCTGGTCCAAGCACAACTCTGTTCACTGGGTTGTCCCAAGTCACAGGTGTCCTGCACTGTCTTCCATACAAAGCTTCATACGGACTCATCCCCAAGGATGCTTGCTGTCCATTGTTGTAAGCAAACTCTACCAAGTGTAAGTAATCTTCCCACTTGGTTGGTTTGTCCATCACATACATGCGAAGCATATCTTCAAGCACCTGATTCACTCTCTCTGTCTGCCCATCTATCTGGGGATGGTATGCAGTGCTGAAGTTTAACTTTGTACCCAAATCTGCAAACAATCCCTTCCAAAAATTGGAAGTGAACTTGACATCTCTGTCAGAGACTATTGCCTTAGGTAATCCATGCAATTTGAAAATCTCCTTCATGAAGATCTTTGCAATGTCATCAGTCTTGTGCATAGACTTCACTGGTATAAAATGTGCTGCCTTAGTCAACTTGTCCACCACAACCATGATGGAATCATGTTGTCTCCAAGTCATCGACAATCCTGTAATAAAATCCATGGAAATAACTTCCCATTTCCATTCCGGAATTGGCAGAGGTTGCAACAAACCTGCTGGATGTTGATGCTCAACCTTTACCTATTGACATTTCATACACCTGGAAATGTACTCAGCCATATCCCTTTTCATTCTTGGCCAAAAGTACTGCTTTCTAGCTGTAGCAATTGTCTTATGATACCCTGGGTGACCAGAATACGGAGCTTGATGGATTTCATCCATAACAATTCTCCTCAAATCTGCTACATTTGGAATATAAATTCTACCTTTAAAATTGAGAAGTCCATCTTCTTCCAATTTATATTCCTCAGACCTCTTCTCGAGACTTTGCTGGTGCAGTTTGTCTTTTACCTGCTCATACAATTCGTCTCCGGCAACATGATTAACAAAACACCTTTGCTCCTCTCATTTGATCAAAGAGGTCATCAATCCTAGGCAAAGGATATTTATTCTTCATAGTAACCTTGTTCAACTGTCTGTAATCAATACATAACCTGAGTGTACCATCTTTCTTCTTTACAAATAGAACCGGTGCTCCCCAAGGAGACACACTCGGTCGGATATACTTCTTTTCCAGCAACTCTTGCAGTTGCATCTTCAATTCTAGAATATTTGATTTACTCATCCTGTAGGATGCCTTGGACACTAGTGTCGCTCCTGGCACAAGTTCAATTGTGAAATCAATGTCCCTCTTTGGAGGAAGCCCTGGAATCTCATCAGGAAACACATCCCTGAATTCCTGTAACACATGATAGTCCTCCAACCTCACAGTTTCATCTTCTGATGCCTCCAAAATATGAGTTGCATACAACTGGCAACCCTTCCTACAGAACTTCTTTAACTGCATATCTGGAACCTGCCTTACTGAAATCACCTTTGGAATGCCTCTCACAACTACTAGGTTCCCTTCTTCATTCACGCATTCGAAAGTCTTATTGTAACAGTCAAGCTTCACCCTGTGAGCTTCTAACCAATCCATCCCAATGAGAACATCATAGGAACCAAGCGGTAGAACATTCAGATCTACACAAGTGACCAACCCATCCATGACCAATGGACATTTCTCTACCACCTCACTGACCTTTCTCTTAGTTCCAGTGGCTAGCTGAACTAACCAAGACTTCCTATGATTTAATTTCTTAAGAATGCAAAGCTCCACTACTCTAGGAGTAATGTAACTATGCGTAGAACCAGGGTCAATCAAAATAGAAACAGATTGCTCAACAATCTTACCTGCTACTTCAACCATAGTGGACTAGTGATCTCCCTGGCGGTCCTCCAGTGCTGCATAAATCCTAGGTACTACCCTTGCTACCTGACCCATTGTTTCTGCTTCTTGAATGTTGTAAGCTGGCCTTGCACTCTCATTCTCGAATGGAAAATTTCTACGCAAGTGAGGTCCTTCACATTTCCAACATTTGAGTGGACCTTTATTCGGATGTGGCTCTTTAGGCTTTCCACCTATCACTCCAACTGGATCACTCACAACTTGGGATGGATGCTTCTGCTGATTCTTGAATCTAGAAGGTTTGAAACCTTTCTTTCTTTGGTCCAACTTTTCATTCTTCTTGTCCTTCCATGCCTTATGGTAATCAGATTTTCCTTTACTTTGATCATAGCAATACTTAGCTTTTCTTATTGCTTCTTCAAGAGTTCTAGGTTCATAAAACTCAATTCTATCTTTGTAAGACTGAGGTAATCCACTCAGAAAACGCTGGACCTTCACTTTTTCATATCTGATGTACCGGACATACCTCAACAACTCCAAAAACTTATTTGCATATTCATCCATGGTTTGCTGTCCCAATCTTAGCTCATGGAACTCCTTGATCTTGTCATCATAGTACCTGTCAGAGAGGTATTTCTACCTAAAATACTTCTTGAACTGTTTCCACTTCAGTTTCCTTTCACTGATCTTCTTTACCTGCTTGAAGTGTTCCCACCAAATGGATGCCCTTCCATTCAGATTGAATATGGAAACTCGCGCCTTCATGTTTCTTGAATAATCCTGCACCTGAAAGTACTTCTTTATCCCAAGAATCCAAGCCCCAACTTCTTGTCCCGTCTTTATCTCACCATCAAATGTAGGAGGTTTAGCTTTCCTAAACTCATCTCAAGAGCGATCCCTAAGGTGCCTTCTTCTATTCCTTTTATGAGGAGATGAACTTGTATCTCCACTAGATTCTTCGGAGTCAAACGATCCACTAGAAGTCCTTCTCCTTCTCCTAGTGCTGCTCTTACTTCCTTCTGGTCTTGATGTACCTTGTCCAGAATCTATCTTTTTCTGCAAGTCTGTCAAACTTTCCAATATGGCAGCATTCAACTGATACTGCTCTTCTTGGGATTTTATTAAGCTTCTCATGGTGGCTGCAACATCTGACGGTGTCTCTTGGAATCTCCTTCCATTGGAATCAATGTCATCATTCCTATTACGGACATTTTCTCCCATGGCATCTTCTACTCGTTCGTAAGAATCCCGAGCATCATACCCATCATGGGTTGCAATGACTGAACCACCTCTAGCTTTACCACACTGTTATTTCTAGAGCATAGTATTAATATAAATCAAACTACTTACCTTTTTCTTGGAAAAATCATAAAATAACAAATTTTCCCAAACACAAGATTTCCTTCATCAAAGAACGTCTATTTGAGGGGGACGACGGGGGTCAAGGGGGATTGCCCGCCACTGCAGGGCGCCCTCGTTTTTTTGTTGTTGTAAATCTATGATTTTCATGCAATCTGGCGCTTAAGATCTCTGCCACTTTCTCTTTCTCATCCCATGAAAATCCACTGAAAAACAGCTGAAAATCCCACTGAAAAACAGTCGAAATCTGCTGGAAAATCCCACTTGAAAAACTCAAAATTTCCTTGTACAGGATCGGGTCTCATCCCAACTTTCAATCCGACGTTTCGGTGGTCAAAACAACTAACTTCTTCTGCTGTTCATCGGTGATCGGATCCATTAAGCACTACTGCGTCGGTGATCGAATCTTCTAACCTTAGGAAGGATAGTTCACTAAACAGCCGCAACGACGGGTAATGATCTTGCTGCGGGTTTCGCGGACCATAACTCATCGGCTGTCGGAATCTCTATCCACTAACCATCTCCAATGGCTGACGGCTTCCAGGACTTAGAGAAATTTTTGAAAATTTCCCCTTTTTGTCTTCCTTTTCACTGCTTGATCTTCTTTTCGTCGACGAAATAATTCCATCAGCAGCCACAACGGCGACCCACCATCCTCGATCTTCTTTCGATCGACGGCCCAATCAACTGAGGCATAACCTGATCGGTATTGGTGGTCTCTTCTCATTGGAGGGCTAGTGCTCTAGGCTTCTGGAATGGTGGGTGCACGAACCACTATCTTCTTCCGATAGTCGATGATTTCGGGCCTTAGAAATTTTTTTAAGCTTTCTCTACGGCGTCGGCGGTTGGAGGCCTTACCCGTCGGACGCGTAGTTGTCTAGCCATCCGAAATGGTGGGCACTCGATCAACTATTTTCCGCCGATGGACGTTGAACACTTAGAAAATTTTCTGTAATTTTCCTTCCAACTGTTCTCCATCGGGTATGCTTCCGCCTAGCTCTTTCTCTATATCGAAAGTCCATTCCACTAAGTGTTCCAATGAATTGACAGTTCAAACACTTAGAAAAATTTGTGGAAGTTTTCTGTCATCAAATTTCGATCTCTGCTGGGTAGAAAGAAATCCTGCTTCTGTCACTACATTTTCATGGTCCATTCAGGCCCATGTTTCAACATGAGCTCTGATACCACACTGTAATGTCCCCGACCCTCCGACCGGCGAAGAGGACGCTACCATAACATTAAACATCTGGGCTAAGGGCCCCATGATCATGTACATTCATAACATGGTGAAATGCTGAAACATAATGCTTTGAACTAGAACATGCATACATGAACATTTATCATACACAGTGGAAGCAACATACATTCATACAAGCATTCAACATGTTCATCATGATCATTAACAGTAAATAGGATTGCATAAGTAAAATAGACAAGATTACTTATCTTATAAAGAACTCGTTCCACAACCAGCTACGTCGCTGCAACGTTCCACCCAACCATAGGCTAGCATGCTCCTAAATCTCTCAGCAATGCTGCCACCCCTGAGCTGGGCATGACTCCCCAAGCAATAAGGAACTAATAGGCTTACACATAGCCAAGGGTAACAACACCACAAGGGTACTCAGTTCAGCCAAGACAACACAGTTGGGTTTCTCAGGCAAACAACAGATTATCCAAGCCAACAGAGTTGGGTTTATCAGGCCATCCAAGAGCTGGGAAAGGCTAATGCTAAGCTGGTGAGTTCACTGAAGAGCTGCAGACACCAACACCAGAACCATCCTAGATTCTAGAATACCCACACACACCCAACACAAGGAAGTCAGTCCGTTCTCTGCAACGTAGTCCCTTAGACCTTGATCTTCCCTCCAGTGCTCTTCAGGGGTTGTGGAGAAGAAATCCAGCTTAGTAGCTCTGTCCGTGTGGTTCTCAACCCACCAGGTTTATCAAGCACCTTAGGCCCTCATTCGCCAACCCAAATTAGTCCGGGGACAAATCCACTGCATGCAAGCAGCCAAACAGCTATTCAAGCGTTTATAGGGATAAACATAGTCAAGCCATCATGGCAAACAACAACTAACACACTCACATGAACCCACAACAAACCAATCTCTAATACCATCGCTGTGAGACTTACACAGACCGAAAGTGGTCAAAAAGACATGGCCAACATTCACAGCTCAGCATGGATTCATAGGAAAAACACCCTGATCTTCTACCAATGCCACATTGTAGGTAACTCAGTCAACAATGCGTGGGGAAAACCGCTCCCATCAATCAGTGGGAAAAATCCCAATAATTTCTGCTGCGATCTGCTATGATGGATGAAAACAATACATAGTCCAATGCGTGGAGGCAGAAGTTGGTTCTCTGTGTGGATGGAAAGAACAGAATTACAGACCGACAATTAGCGCTAGAGAGAGGAGGCGAACCCCCACACAAAGGATGGTAAAACATTTTATCCCCCGTCCTGCATGAGGAAGACGAACAGCCATAATCCGAGGGAGTGGGCAGAACGGTCCCTATGTCATGGAGAGGAGAGAAAGCATGGGCGTGGTAGTGGTCTTCTTGCCAGCCAATCACTACCTCAACTAACAAAAAAAAGGAAATAACCAAGGGTGGTGGTGACACATAGTTTTCCCCCATGACTCAATGTTCCACATCCCTCTTTCCTTATCCTTTGGAATCATGCCCCTTCTCAATTTAGTTGCTGCGAACATAGCTGGTTGGGTTATTTAATTAAAATGCATGTTTACATGATGCCACAATTAAATATATGCCGCATGTCCCGATATACCATCGGTGACTATTCCTAATCAGAAACACAACATAACCAAATCTATGGTGGGGCCTTGGCCTTTAGCTCCACACCAAGATTATTTACAACATATGTATCCTATGTACTTTAATGCAAGCGGGATTAAAATCGGGGTATTACAATGAGGAGATGAACTCATTGGTAAGAAACCAGACTTGGGATCTGGTTAAGTTTCATGCAGAAAAAAGGGTATTGTAGAATAAATGGGTTTACAGGTTGAAGGAAGAAGATGGAGGAAAGAAGCGGTGCAAGGCTAGACTTGTTTCAAAGGGGTTTGCACAAAAGAAAGGTATAGAATTTGATGAAATATTTTCTCTTGTTGTTAAAATGACTTCAATTAGAACTATTTTAAGTCTAGTGGCGGTAGAATATTTGCATCTTGAACAATTAGATGTAAAAATTGCCTTTCTCCATGGGGATTTGGAGGAAGAGATTTATATGCAACAACCACAAGGGTATGAGGTCAAAGGGAAGGAGAATTTGGTTTGCAGGTTGAAGAAGAGCTTGTATGGCCTGAAGCAAGCTCCAAGGTAGTGGTATTTAAAATTTGATAAGTTTATGACAGAACAAGGTTATGATAGATGTCATTCTGACCGCTGTGTTTATTTCAAGAGGCTAGATAACAGAAGATATATTATCTTGTTATTGTGTGTGGATGACATGCTTGTTGTAGGGTCTAACATGCAGGATATAAATGTGCTCAAAAGAAAACTAGCTAAATCATTTGTGATGAAGGATTTGGGTGCTGCAAAGCAAATCCTTGGTATGAGAATAACAAGAGATAGGAAAAATCGCAAATTGACATTGTCTCAAGGTGAGTACATAGAAAAGGTGTTGCAGAGGTTTAGAATGCAGAATGCAAAACCAGTCAGCACACCTTTAGGAAGCCATTTCAAACTAAGCAAGCATATGTGTCCAGAGACACAGGAAGAGATAGAATACATGTCCAAGATTCCCTATTCATCAGTAGTTGGGAGCTTGATGTATGCCATGGTGTGCACAAGACCATATATTTCACATGCAGTGGGAGTTGTGAGCAGGTATATGAATAATCCAGGTAAAGAGCATTGGAAAGCAGTACAGTGGATTCTCAGGTATTTGAGAGGTACCACTTCTCATGCATTATGTTTTGGAGGTTTAGACACTGTTCTACAGGGATATGTTGATGCAGATATGGCTAGTGATAAAGACAGCAGGAGGAGCACCACAGGGTATGTGTTCGCTGTAGGTGGAACAACAGTAAGTTGGATTTCAAAACTTCAACAGGTTGTTGCAATTTCAACAACAGAAGCAGAGTATGTTGCTGCTACAGAGGCTAGTAAGGAGATGATTTGGTTGCATAGGTTCATGGAAGAATTGGGTAAGAAACAGGAGAATAGTAGGATGTATAGTGACAGCCAGAGTGCCATTCATCTTGCAAAGAACTCAGTTTTTCATTCGAGGACTAAACATATAGAATTCAAGTACCACTTCATAAGACCTGTTCTAGATGAATAACTGTTAAAACTGGAAAAGATTCACACTAGCTAGAATCCTGCAGACATGTTGACAAAGGGAGTAACCAGAGAGAAACTGAGTTCCTGCTCGGTTTCTGTTGGCCTTAAAGCATGAAAGTGAAAAGAAGAAATTTGCCAAGTCCAAGGTCCAGCAAGTGCAGTAGTGGTAGAGTTGTTGTGATTAGTCTCCAAGTGGGAGATTGTTGGTTGTGGAGCCTAATATTCCAGATCCATAGATATTATTCAGTTGTGATTGTAACCCAAGAGTACTGTACACTCGTTTCCCCTGCCTTGGGGTTCTGGGGCGGAGCCCCCGAATTTTTTTTTTTGGGATGTGTGTTGGCCAATAGTATTGCGGACCCATGATATTGGGTTAACCCTATAATTTTTCCCATGGTATTTCCCCTATAAAAGATAGCATTGTAAATCGACTGGATATGGTATTGTATTGTACTGGAAGAGAGACTGTGAGAGCATGAAGAGGAAGTGCAGCGGTTTTGCTACAGGGTGTATCCCTTCATCTTTCTAGATTGTAATAAAAGGACTGGCAAATTTCTTTGTGGACGTAGCCCATCGTTTGGGTGAACCACGTTATATCTGTGTCTCTCTGTAATGTTTTAATGTGTTTTGCATCTTGTTTATTGATTTAACTGTATATTTTTTATTGCTCTGCGGTCTTGTTTTCTAACAAAGTAGAGAAGATGGATGTGAAGACAACATTTTTACATGGGGATCTGGAAGAAGAAATATACATGAAACAACTAGAAGGGTTCATAGTAAATGGAAATAATGAGTTGGTATGTAAACTAAAGAAGTCCCTTTATGGTTTAAAGCAATCTCCAAGGATGTGGTACCAAAAGTTTGACACATACATACTTGGATTGGGGTTTGTGAGAGGCAAAGCTGATCACTGTGTATATTCCAAACAGGTTGGTGATCACTTCATTAACATAGTTCTGTATGTTGATTGGAAACAACAAAGATGTTATAAAGGAGGTGAAGTCTCAACTGTCCTCCAAGTTTGATATGAAATATCTCGCTGCTGCAAACTTCATTCTGGGAATGGAGATAAGAAGAGATCATGAAAACAAAATGATCAGTTTAAATCAAAGAAAATGTGTTGAGACGGTACTACAGAGATTTAAAATGCAGGAAAGTAAGACGGTCAAGGTTCCTATTCCTGTAGATATAAAGTTATATGTAGAGCAGTGTCCCAAGACACAGGAAGAAGAAGAAGACATGTCACGGGTTCCATATGCCAGTGTAGTTGGTAGTTTGATGTATGCAATGGTCTATACAAGACCAGACATTGCTCATGCAGTGGGAGTTTTGAGCAGATATATGTCAAAACTAGGAAAGGAGCATTGGCCAGCTGTAAAGAGGGTCTTCATATATTTGCATGGCACCATAGATTATGCAATCTGCTACCAAGGAAGACCTAGACCAGACAGAGTAATAAATGTACATGGATTTGTTGATGCAGACTGGGCTGGAGACCTTGATCATAGAATATCTACAAGTGGGTATGTGTTTAACCTATTTGGAGAAGCTATCAGTTGGATGAGCAAGAGACAAGCTGTAGTTGCACTCTCAACTACGAAAGCTGAATACATGTCGGCCACTCATGCAAGCAAAGAAGTTGTGTGGTTGCAAAGATTGTGTTCAGGTATTGGGTTTGTACAGAAAGGTGTAAGGTTAGATTGTGATAGCCAAAGTGCAATATTCCTAGCAAAGAACCTTGCTTATCATGCTAAGACAAAGCATATTGATGTGCAATATCACTTTGTGAGAGATATGGTTGAAGACAAGAAGGTGCTGCTAGAGAAGGTTGACACCGTGAAAATATTGCAGACTAATTAACAAAGTCTGTTAGTACAGAGAAGTTCTCTTGGTGTAGAGAATCTATGGGCGTTGATGCCCTGAACCTGTGAATTTATGAGTACATGACTCTTTGCTATGCAAAGGAAACAAAAAGTGGGAGAATGTTGGGTATATGTTATATTCTTTGCATGTGTGTATGGAGGGGAGGTGCACATGTCAGCGCTGCAGCTCAGCGATCCCAAAGGCACCTTCTTTTTTGGCTATTTATAGTTGTTTGTGGCTATTTTTAGAATTTGTCTAAAAATATGTAACTTAATCCCGATTAAGGGATTGGAGCCTTTATCCAATCCGGGTTAACAGATTAGGGTATTTGGATGTTGCAGAATACCTACATTTTGTATTGTGAGGATTTCATAATGCAATGAAGAGAAAATAGGAGGTGTGGCTCCAAGGTTTTCTGGTTTTCTTGATTAAGGGTTTCTAGGGTAAATCTCTGTGTTTATGTGTGAATGATGTGTTGTGATCTCTATTTTGCTTAAAAGAATTTGTATGCTTTGCTTCTCTACACAGGTTTAAAACTTACATAGGCTGCGTCTCATAATGGATTGGTACATAGATGAATACTGGTGTGTACATGAATCTTTGTAGCATACATGGATTGGTACATAGAAAATGACCTAGTTCCAGTGGGTATTTTGCACCTTGGAACCCTAAAGCATAGAAGTGTAAATTTCCATTTGTGCATGTCAAAATTTTCGTCTCTCATTGGCAAATCCTTGAGACCAAAATCAACACAAGAAATTTTGATTGTTACCGTCCTGAATACTATCAGTTGATTCTTTCACTGTTAACAAGTTTTCATGTCTCTTCATCATCATGGGGAAATGGAAAGAAACAACTTGTTAATAAGCTTACTGGTAATGTCCCGGTGCATGTTGTGTTCCATAGATGTCCATTGTGATTTTTCTCCATGTTTTTGTATTTTTTGTTTTTTTGATTTGTCTATGTTTTATTATATGTTCGCTTTAGCTTTTTCACATAAGTAAAAGACTTTATGCTTATTACAACAAATAAGAAGTATAATACCTACTTTAGAGATTAACATTTTTAATTAAAACCATAATTGAGTGAAGAAAGTAATTAGAGAAGCTACATGGTAATTCCAACATCAAAATTGGGACCTCGCGTACTGAAGCAAGATTGAAATAGGGATCCTTAAAAAAAATGTGTAGAATATATATTACTGAAGGTCCCGTCAATTGACATGATCTATGATATATTGTGATATGCATGTACAACAGGTGGTCAAGCATCAATATTAGGAAGACTTCCTGGATGGACACCTAATGAAATAAAAATTACTGAGATACTCATCTCAGTAAGAAGGCCGCATGCAGGTAATGACCATGAACTCTGGTACTTAGGACATTGCATTTATGTTAAGCCAATTAAATTGTTGTGTGAAATTTTTTAATTTGTATAGCAATAGTTGCAGAAATGGAAGCTTGCAACTCTAAACCATATGACACATAAAAAAAAAACATTCAGCCTCTTTTTTTTTACTTGCAGGTGTTGTAGATTATTTCATGGGAGCTTGGTCACCAAATTCGTCTATTCCGATAGCCATGTATGCAATTGCTGGGCATGGATTCCTCTTGGGAGATTTTCCATGTGAGAGGATTCTCATCAATCATGGTAAGTTCATAAAAAAGCATTATCCACCCTCTAGGTTCTCTGATGGCCTACCATCAATCATGGGCTCCCATTACCCAGAGCCCTTTCAGTGCTAGAAATTAGGAGAAGGATATAACAACTTCCACCAAGATGACCAATGTGCATAGAAGAGATATTTACATCCCAGATCAAGGTGGTGTAGAACAAGGTCATGGAAAACAAACCAAAGGCCATGTAGAAGGTGAAACTAGTGCAACAAAGGAGGTCATGGCAACCAGAATAACACACTAAAGGCCATGTAGAAGGTGCAGCCAGTGCAACAAAGGAGGTTGTGGAAGTCGAAACTAAGTTTGGCACATAAAATGAATCAAACATTAAATGTTTGAAACTAATGTTGAAAAAACTCATAGCATTAGTTTAGTTGAACAAAACAACAAAAAAAACTCAGGACAGGTTGCTTGTGAAAACATGCCTCCCTCAAAAAAAGTCCAAATAAGAAGTCGATTCCATTCATTCGTTGATAAAATGGTTATCCTAGTATAATTGGTTTTGAAAAAGTATTAGATTTACTTATGAATTAAAACTTTGAATATATATATTTTTTAATTTGTGTGCCTGGTTAATAGAAATTATGACAAGTCGATTCATAACGGTCTCATAGAGTCAGGGCTACTAACCGAAGGCAAGGAATAATAAGTGCTCAACTTAAATATTTTTTCTCACATTTCAATAAGAGTAGTCTTACGTTACATCCTCATATATATCAAATTTTGTTTTCTAAAATGGAACCCCGAGTAGTGTAGAGGCTGCAAAAAAGCACAGGATCCTTTATGCAAAGATGTCTCACCTACAATACATTCTCATAAGTCAATTCCAACCAAATTAAATGCAACACACATGATATATGTATCCATAAGTCTCATGTCTGCTTCTAAGAAAAGTACCCAATGCATTGAAAATTTCCATACAAACTTCTAGCAATAGAAATCCAATGGAAGATCATGGAACTTCACTTAAACAAGTGTTGCAAGTCAGCATAGTCCCTGCTTAAAATGTTGAAATGAAAACTATGAATTAAATTAAAAATAATTTTGCAATTCAAAAAAAAGGTACACATAATTGTAAATGGAGCAATTTTATTAATAGATTTAATTTGCAGATATTGTCTAGAAGATACATAATAAGAATAATAGAACAGATAGAACAATAATTGTAGCTAGTGGTCAGAAATATAGATTGAAAAATAGTTACACATAAAATTTAATTGACAATAACTTAATGTTATTGTAATCTTTAGAACTTTGTAGCTCTATGTACCCAAAACATTATCTCCATTCAAATGTTTAACATGCATACACTATATCACGATGAGAACATGACAAAGATTCGAAGCCTTCACAACCAAATCCTACCTGGCATGCGTATCAGGTAGCTGCAAGATAAAATATATTTAGGGTTCACCAAGGAGTTTATGATATTGCAAAGATGAAATAAGTGGCATAAGCACCATATGTCTCTTTTATATATATAAGAGATTGACTTAATTGCAAAAGTTCCCTCCAAAAATTAGTTTTCAAATTTTATTGTTTGTGGTCACATTTTATTTGATTGGGTTACACTTATACAAACATTTTCCATATCCATGTTAACCTAAGAGAAGTGTCTGCCAAAAAATAAATAGGGTTGGTGGTGTTGCTCACTCCAATTACTTCCATTTATATTTTCAAAGAAAAGTATTAAAAGTCCAAAAGCTACAGTTCGCCACTATTGTTTTAATGTTGTTTTGGAAACGTGGTCTTATATCAAAACAATGCACTTGATTGAGAAAATTGTAGTTGTACATGGTTTACATAGTTCAGATATCGATTTAATAGATGTATTGCATATTTGTTGAGTAACAAAATAAGTCTTGAAGTCTTTCTATCTCCACTCACCAGCATATGCAAATGCAAAAGAATGCCATATGCAAAACCGATAATAGCAGTGGATGGGTGCACACGACCCTCTATTATTTAAATGCAACCACTATTATTATTGTTGTTGCTACCACATAGGAAAAATAATCCATGCAAATAGCCTTAAGCTGAAGAAGGAATTTAATTTTGGAAGGTGTGGCAAAGACAAACATCGTAAACTAAAAATAATAATGAAAACACAAAATCACAAAAAACTAAAGGGAGTTCTTGCAGTGACATTTTAAGCTCACTAACAAATGTATGTCGAATGTTAACATTTGGAATGGTCATATAAAGTTTCCTGGTGCAACACATATATAATGTCAAGCCTACATTAGACATCGAACCGTGATAAGTCAACAACAACCACTTGACCTTGGGCATGCACACAACATGGGCATCGTATCATTGAAGCAAGAAAAGGATAGGGTCGTGACACATAAATTCTTATCCATTCTTCTTCATCTTCATGGATCATTGTAGAGAGATGAACTTTGGGTTAAAGACATTGCATACTATGGTAAGGGATTTCTTCCAGAGAACTCTTGTGTGAATAAGCATATAGATATGCTAACTCAACTCCTGGAGAAGAACAACATCTCCCTCCTTAGTGGCGCAAGAAAGAAGGAACGATGATCCAGTTTCGAAGACCAAGAGAGAGTTCATTCCCTGGTTGGAATCATTGTAAGATCTCCTTCCTTTATCATCGATTCTGGAGCTTTTAGGCACATGATTTAAACAAAGGAATCATTCTCATCTCTTGATTATTCGAAGGGTCCTAAGGTTTTGCTGGGAGATAACTCAGAAACTGAAAGTAAGGGTAAAGGTAGCATTTATTTTGACCATGGTTCCTTCAATAATGTTTTGTATGTCCTAGGTCTTGCTGCTAATCACTTGTCAGTCTACCAGATGACCTACACTAGGTCTGCTTAGAAGGTTGTTTTCTTTCCCAATGAAGTTGAAATCTCTGATATTGTGAATGGTAGAGTCATTGCTAAATCTTTTGTGGATCATAGTTCTATAGTCTACAGGTTCTCACACTTCATGCCTTTCTCTAACCCCTCTTCTCTCCTCACCCATGCCAATGAAGCAAGCAAACTTTGGTATGAGAGGTTTGGTCATCTGAACTATAAATACCTTTCATATTTGTGTGAAAAACATATGGTTTCAAGGATTCCAAAGATTAATTTTTCCAAAGGATATTGTCAGGGTTGCATTCTAGGAAAACATCTAGAGCATAAGTATGAGAGAAATTCAGTCATGAGCGAACCTCATAACCTCTTGAGTTCATCCACATTGACATTGCTGGTCTCTTCCCTCATATGTCCATGAGTCAAGCCAAGTATGTCCTTACCTTCATAGATGAATTTTCTAGGTATTGTTGGGTTTACTTTCTTAAACTCAAGTCTGAAGTTTTTGACCACTTCAAGGTTTTCAAGGCCTTGGTTGAGAACCATTTTGGAAGGAAACTCAAGATCCTTAGATTTGATAATGGCAGTGAATATATCAAGTTTGAGTTCATTAATTAATGGGAAGATGCAGGTATCCAAATACAACACTCTATTCCCTACACACCTCAGCAGAATGGTGTGTCTGAGAGGAAGAATAGAAGCCCCAAGGAGATGACTACTTGTATGTTGGAGTCTAATACTTTGCCACCAAATTTTTGGGATGAAGCTATAAAATGTGCATCCTACATCCAGAATAGGGTGCCTCACAAGTAACTTGATGGAGTTATTCCTTTCGAAGATTGGAGTGGGCACAAACCAGATGTATCTCATTTCAGGATTTTTGGCTCAAAATCATGGGCTAGAATTCCATTATATAAAAGGAGGGATTTGGATCCTATTAAGAACCCATATTAGCCCTCCTCTTTATTTTGTTAGTATATTTTGTCAGATGCATATGCTTTTTAAGTCCTCCCGTAAGTATGTTGTATTATCCCACATTCATGGGGAGTAATAGTTATTTAGATTAGACTTAGTATACAAATACGTGTTGAGTTTAATGAAGGCATCCAAGAATTATTTGTATTGGGCTTGCTCAAAGGAGGTTTCCCCCTTGAAGTGGCCTGTGATCAATAAAATCTCTTTTGTGCTTTTCTATTTCTATTATATCGTGCATTATCATTGTTTATTGCAGAAGGTTCCTTACATATGGTATCAGAGCACTTTCTTGGGTTCCCTAGGTGGAATTTTTGCCAATCTGTTTTTTCTTTTGCAGTGCTTCCTGGAGCCATGATTATTGTAGTAGTTCTTCTTCTTTGCATCAGTATTATTCATTCAGATCAAGGAGTAAAACCTATCTGCTTAACTATGGGAAGTACTTGGGAATAACCCTAAAAATCATTGTGAGGAGTACCATAGGAACCTTGAAGTAGTTGGTCATTTAGAGGATCTTCCAAGCAAAAAAGGCAACGACCCCTATCTGATTGACTAGTTTCCACCCATGAGGTAAACCAAGAGTTGTTGTTTGTGGCGAAGTGGTTATCAATTTTACTTGAGCCATGGAGTGAGGGGTATTGCCCCAATACGCAAGTTGTTAGACAACATTGGTGGTTGAGTGAATCCCCTGAACCTTTAGGAAGCCGAACATACCTGGGGTCCATATCTATTTCTAGTTGATAAAGCACATTTTTCTATATTCGCCACAGATCATTTCCACTGAACATATATATATATATATATATATATATATAATTTTTGGCCATATCTGCCTTGTTTTAAATCCATTTCCATTGAAAATTCACTGTAACCCCCAGAATTCCATTCTCAAGTATAAATTTCTGATTTTTGGCCATATATTTCTTATTTTAAATCCATTTCCATTGAAAATTCACTGTAACCCCCGTAATTGCATTCTTCATATTTCCTTCCTTGAGGAACCTATCCCAAATTCCACTTCACAAAGCCCAAAATTCTACATTTTTCTATTTTTAAGGTTTTCCATAGTGTTCATTTCATAGTGTTCATTTCCCAATTCTGCTTCATAGTGTTCATTCCATAGTGTTCATTTCATAGTGTTCATTTCCCAATTCTGCTTCCTTGTCCCTCTCTGACAAATTTTCCCATTCTTTCACCTCGCTTCTAAAATTCACATGTTATGCTTTCCTATCCCTTAGAAATTGTCCAAAACCTAGTCAAACCCTAATTACCCACCCGAATTTTTCCCAACTCAAAATTATCATTTTCTAAAACCCTTTCTGTTTTGTTTTTCTACCCATTTCCCAAAAAAAACCCTCATATGGTTGTCACCCGTGCATGAGAAAATAAACAAATTGAAGAAGAACTTGCCACCATCAATACCAAATTCGAAGATCTAGACAAAAAATTTCTTGGTCTCTATCTTCAGCATTCAACGATGAGCAACCGACGACAACCCAAGTCTTCTGCAGACATTGGGTTTTCTTCTTCTAGAAACTTTCGTGGGTCGAATCTTTCCTCGATTCAATGGTGATGATTCGACTGGATGGATTTACAAGGAAGAACAATATTTTAGTATGCATAACTCTTTTGATGTTAATAAAGTCCCACTTGCATCCTTTCATTTGGAACATGACGCCCTTCAACGGTTCCATTGGTACATCAAGCCTCACACAAAGCGAAAATGGATAGATTTTTTTTAGCTCCCTTTACAACAATTTGGCCTTAGTTCTTTTGATGACTTCATAGGATCACTCACCAAACTGGCACGATGAGGGAGTATCAGACAAAATTTGAGAAACTGGCCAATCACACAGAAGGATTACCTAATGCATTCTACATGAGCTGTTTTATCAGTGGTTTGAAGGATGCAATCTGATCTGAGGTTAAAATGTTCAATCCCAACATAATGATGGAATCCCTAGGGTTGGCTAAGTTGGCAGAGGACAAGATCATGGCTCAACAATGCTCTAAATCCACTTTTGTTCCATTCAAAAATATGGTTCCCCAAATACCTCCAATTCTTCTAGCTCTTATCAAGCATTTCTCTTAAGCTGAGATGCAGGCACGTAGGGAAAAATGGCTTTTTTATAATTGTGATTAGAAATTTACCTAGGGACATATATGTGCTTAGAAAAATATCTATCTCTTGGATGTGGATTATCCTCCTGCACCTGAAATTTCTGATGATGATCAGGATCCAGTAGATGATGTGGGAAAGATTCAGGTTCTGCCTGTTGACCTTCTTGCTCAAGACGACCAACCAGAGATATCTCTCCATGCATTCGTCGGAGTCACCACCCCAAAAATTATGCGGGTTAGGGTTTTATTCAAAATACTCCCTCTTATAAAAATCATTGATTCTGGTAGCACTCGTAACTTCATTGACCCCAGGATCACCAAACATGCCGATTGTTTTGTCCATCCTTGATCCAGATTTAAAGTCACGATTTCCAATGGGGATTCCTTACCTTCGAAAGGGAAGTGTCGTAATGTGTGAATATCTATTTGGGATTATAACTTGTGCTCTGACATTTTTTCCTTTCGCTTAGGCGAATGTGATGTGGTTTTGGGCGCTCAATGGTTACGCACACTTGGACCAATTTTATGGGATTTTGCTGAACTTTGGATGCAGTTTTCAGTCAATAGGAAAAAACACACATTATAAGGGAGTACAACCAGGGTCTCTCAGCATCATCAGTTCACATCGCATGAAAAATATTCTTAAGAAGAGTTCACATGGTGTCATCGCTAAGCTCCATTTCATTCAGATGCAATCTTCAGCATTCTCAAATAATCCCTTAGACCTCCAATTTTTTTTGTAAAGATATGCATGTGTGTTTGCTGAGCCAGTGGTATTACCACCTTTAATGCCAGAGGACCATCGTCTTCTGCTGCTTCCTGGAAGTGTCCCTCCCAACATTAGATCTTATCGCTACCCATTTCAACACAAGACACACTAGCATTTTTGAACACAAAATTTAACGTTTTAGATGTTTGATTTTCGACATATTGTTGTCAGCACTTCGAAAATACTCTTTCTTTTTCGGTTAAATTTAGGTAGTTTTTTGAAAATGAAAACACTCATCGGAAATCCAACTAAGTTTGCTTCATAGACGTAGAAACTCAGACTGCACATTTCAGTGCATAGATGTTGGAAATTCGACTACGTTTTCTTCGTAGCCATTGGCAATTCGACCACAAATTCCAGTGCATAGATGCCAAAAATTCGACTACATAATTCACTGCATAAATGTTAGAAATATGAATACGTTTGCTTCGTAGTTGTTGGAAATTCGACCAAAAATTCCAGTGCATAGATGTCGAAAATTCGACTAAGTTTTCTTTGTAGACGTTGGAAATCTGACTGCAAATTTCAGTGCATAGGTGTCGAAAATCCGACTACGTTTCCTTTATAGAGGTCAGATATCCGAATCCTTCCCTTCATCGGTAGTGTAGCAACGTTATTGGATTTAATGTAAATCTGGCCACAAATTTCACTTCATTTAGGTTAGCTATCCGACAAATTTTCCTCCACTTTGTCGTCAATAGTATAACCACTTTGTCGGTTTTAATGGAAATTCGACCACAAATTTCACTTTGCAAAGGTTGAAAAAATGATGGCACTATGATTTTTTTTAAATATCCCTTTATATTTGTATTCACAACTGCAACTTCACTAAAACTTCTACCAACTTTTTCTTTTTCGCAGCTGAAACTCTGCTAAAATTCTCCCATTTTTCCTATTTCGCAGCTGCAACTCCGCTAAATTCTGTCGACTTTTCATATTTTCGTAGCTTCAACTCCGCTAAAATTCTTCCAACTTTTCCTATTTCGCAGCTATAGCTCCACTAAAATTCTGCCAATTTTTCGTATTTCACAACTACAACTCCGCTAAATTCTGCCTACTTTTCCTATATTTGCAACTGCAACTCTACTAAAATTTTGCAAATTTTTTCTATTTCGCAGCTGCAACTCGGCTAAAATTTTGCCAATTTTTCCTATTTCTCAATTGCAACTTCGCTAAATTTTGCCGACTTTTCCAATTTTCATAGCTGCAACTCCGCTAAAATTCTGCCAACTTTTCCTATTTCGTGGCTGCGACTCTGCCAAATATTTCCAATTCGTGGCTGCAACTCCGCTAATTCTTCAGCCACAAGATTGTTATATGTTCGCCAATTTCTATCACCCTGCTCCAATCTCCACGAGGAACAATAGTTGCTTGTCTGATTGTCATGTACTTTTGTGCTAGCATGGATGTACTTTATCCACTCGGTTTATGACGACCAACTCACAGAAGCATGTGCGTATTTATATCCTCATGAATGATGTGACCATGGAATAACGCCACCATGGAAGGATGATGGCTTAGCATTATATTGAAATTTATGGGTTCTAATCATAACCATAATTAGGCATGATTTGGCACATACACAAATATCTAACCATGGCATTAGTCCTAGTTACCAGACCTTGATTAGTTCTCCACTAGGGAAACAAGTCAAAAATATATTTCCTATATTCGTGATATGGCCATCATTCTACCCAACTTATGCAATATTCGACCAATCGATTTTAGTCCATAACTGTACCAATTTCCAAAAATAATCGTGCCACTTTCCGAAAATAATCATGCCAACTTTCCAAAAATACCCAACTGAACTTCAACTATCCATTGCCTATTACTGCATGTTGTAACTCGAACATTCGAGTCTAGTAATTCTTACATTTGCTAACATAACTTACAAAAAGGAATCAATATGGGTATCCCAAGGAGACGCGATCCTGAAACATAACGTCTTTGCACGAAAATGGGGAAGTATTTACCATATCTCAGGAAGCTAGGTGGATAGAGTACTTCCAAAGATTAAATGGCTTCCATGTGGATACGACACTGCAATTTTCTCTAAACTTGACCGATACTTACTCAATAGTTACAGGATTGTGGATAGACGTTATAGAAGCAATTTTGGCAGAAGTGACAAGATTACCACAGATTGGGACGAGATGGTTTGGTCGGAAGGCACCTAATTTGACCGTAGTACGCAACTTTCTTGTAGAAGGAGAAATTGTTAAGCTAAGAGGAAGGGGAAAATCACTGGAGTCAATGCCAAGCCCTTGGGATCAAGTTTTCATCTTTCTAAAGAAATACATAACTTGTGAAGGAAGGTACTGAATCATTTATATCTCTGACTTTATGCTACTATCCCATTTACGCCACGATATATTACTCAATGTGCCATTTTATCTCCTAAGAGTCCTACAAAACATGGTTCAATATGTAAAAGCATCTCAGCATCCCGTAGCTTCCCTAACAAATCATGGATTAATCAAATTGTCAATTTTGAGGGCCTTTGCACATCATAATTTAACATGGGAACAATTTGTTCCTATGCCAAGGTCAGAATGGGAACCCGTATTGGAAATAGAAGGTATTTGGGAAGAAAGTGATGAGCCGATCTCCTCAGGTTTAGTTGGGGGGAGGGATGGAATGTTGGAATACCAATTGGAGAATGTTCAACAGGAATATGTGAGAGAAGTTGCAGCAGTAGAAGTTGATCAAACTGGAGAAATTGTAGAAGTTGCGACAGTAGAAGCTATAACTACTGAAGCTACAATGATAGAGGCATGACATTATATAGAGGCAATAGAAGGAGGAGAGGTATAAGTACTAAACATTGAATCCTCCCTTGAAATCAGGGGAACCATAATTTAGGAGGAGTAATTTATTTTTGAAACTGGGAAACTTAGTGATATTTCCATCCTGTTTTTGAAAAATGCGTAAATTCTTGTGTCACATAGAAGAAGGAAAATACCAAGTGTTAAGGGCCAGACATCTATCCCTACAAAGAGGAGAAGTACTAGGGATTATGCTGCGGCAGAAGCGGTACATGTAATAGGGGAAAATGTTGAAATTCCTATTCTAAAACCTCAACCATCCAATGTTATAGAAGAACCTGCTGCAAGTAAACCTCAAATTGAAATTTTACTTTTTGAGAATGATCTGTTAAAGGAATAAGTACAAACACTCAGAGATGAAGTGATGAGGTTGAAAGAAGTTTGCAAAAATCAAATGATGCAGAGCTTGAACACCTTGGTTGAAGCTGTGGACTAGTTGGAGAATCCACCTTTTGTTTTGAAGGATGGTGAACATGATGAACTACTATGCCCTGAATGTGGAGATCTATTCAAACTTGCAAGATATAGAGTTACAGTGGTGGATCTGACAGTGTGGAAATTAACACAAGCAAGGAAAGGGAGAGAAGAAATACCTCTAGTAGAATCGATGGAATAAAGGAAGCCAAGGCTGAGCATAACCCCTAATCATGAATTGCAAGAACAAGAGGAAATAAAGTCCCAACAGTCAAAGGACATTGAACTGATTCTATATCAGTCTAAGCAATTCGGGGACATTAATGAATTGATGCAGGATCAGTCTCAACAGTCAGGGGATATAGAAATCATTCAAGATAAATCTTCGCATCCTAAAAGAATTGAAATAATTGTGGAATAGGAGGTTGTTACACAAGAATCAACACTCCAAGGATCTGACATTGAAGTCAAACAGTGTGTACTTTGAGTGAATCACAAAATTTGGATGTTGTTACACAAGAAACATCATCCTCAAAATTGTTTGTTGAATATGCAACTCAAACTAAAGTTGTTTGGGATGAAAATAGAAAAGGGATGATGCTACACAAGAACCAACATCCTCAAAATTGTTTGCTGAAGTTGCAACTCAAACTGAATTTGTTGGGGATGAAACACAGAAAAGGGATGCTACTACACAAGAACCAGCATTCCCAAAATTATTTGTTGAATCAACAACACAAACAGAAGCACCCGAAGCAGGGGTTGAAGTAGAAATTTTGTTCGACAAAGGAAAATGAATGGATAAAAGAGGAAATAAGGAGAAATAATTGGAAAAGAAGCAATATATATTGCAACTTGAGCTCAGTAAATGGAAATATCGTACCATCTTGATGGAGAAATGAATGATCTCCTTGTTTGAACATAGGAGGATTATCCAAGATATTAAGGATAAATGGGAAGAAATTAACTATCCCAATGGTACACTTTGCATAAGGAGCTATAGGAACTGAGACAAATTAAATTCCTAAAAGAATAAAAAGAACAGCTGGGTAAGGAGGTGTGCAACCTAATTCAAGAATTGTTGAGCCGCAGAGCTCCATCCCCATCTTATCTAGTGTTCTTATATGAACATATGGTCCCGTTTAAAATAAGAGCACTAAAAGAAGGGAGACCCTATTAGCTATTTTCAACCCATATATTCTTGGACACCTTCATTAAGAGTGATTTTTCGTATCAAAATTTGATATGTGAATTATTTTTTCATGAAAGAGCATGCCCTATGGATGTCCACTCCAATATAGTTCCTTATTTGGGAGATATTCAGCTAAGATAATTTACTTCATTTGTTACCAATCATATGCATCGGTAGAGCTCCATTAATACCATACGAAAAAATGAGGAAACTTCCACCCTTTGGGTTCAAAGTTGGCCCCAATCTCCTACATCATTAAGAATCAGGCATCTAATACAATTGCAATATCCTTAGAAGGCTAGTAAGATGGAAGCCTTCCAACAAGAAGTTGTCTCTTCCTGTTTCAAGTTGATCTCTCAGCAAGAGCTCTTTGCAAGAGAAGGAAACTAGGGTAGATGGGATGATTCTTCTATTTTTTTGAGAGAAAGAGATCCATACTGTGTTGAAAACTTCAAATATGCCCTATCTTGGTTGACTAACTATGTGCATGGGATGATTCTTCTATTTTTTTGAGAGAAAGAGATCCATACTGTGTTGAAAACTTCAAATATGCCCTATCCTGGTTGACTAACTATGTGCATGTATTAAAACTTGTGGACCTAGTTTGCTGGGACTGAGATTTAAGTTTCCTATTTTATGGTGGCCAACAAGAAAATACTAGAGCATGTACTGATTGATTAAGAAGGCAGAGAAACGGTGTTGGGATAATTTAATTACATGCAACGGGTCCAGGAATCTAGAAGAGAAATATGAACCTTCTTTCAATATTACCCATCTCCACTGAAAGAGTTTTGAATCAGAATCAAATTCATACTAGTTGGGTACCAAAATAGCCCTTTTTTCCTATACCTATCAGTGCGTTTTCCCTTGTTTCATCTTACTTTTCCATACCCCAAGAAGAAATATTTCCAGGTTAAGAATGGATCTTTACAGGTATAATCTATTATTGCTTTATTCTAATAATGCCTAATATTGAATATGATTATGAACTTGATCATTTGACTTGTGCTAACTTATGTCCATTCAATAAAGATAGTTCAAAGCCTTGAAGGATTACAGGTGTAGCAACCAACTGAGCCAGAAGAAGAAATGAATGTTTGGTGCAAGTTGTTACTTCTTGGAGCTGGCTCCATTCGTTGATGTTGCGACATGAGTATCTTTCCACGTGGTCAGTCAATACTGTGTTGAAATATTGTAACTTTAAAGAATATTGTATATGTATTTCTTTGTGGTCCCCGATGGTCCTACTGGGAGAACCACTTGTATTAATTTGTACCCCGATGCTCCTAATCGGAAGAACTAATAAGAGTCATGAGGCAATCCCCTCTAATTGTAAAGGTGGGTCATTAGCACCCCAGTGTGGTTACTTGAGCCTACATGTGTAACTCGAGCCTACATGATTAACTCGAGCCTACATGACAGATGAGTTAACTTAAGTGAATGGATGAATATAAATAGAGGTGTAGTGCTCCTCATTTGGAACACACACTCTCACTTGTGTAGCGCATTAGTGGAGAAGAGAAGTAGCTGGAGAAGGAGGAGGATCAGGCTTTGATCTCCTTGCTGGTTTTATCTTTTATCTTTTATCTTTTTGGGGCATGTATATTGAGGAAGCTTTTGCTGGGTTTTTCCCTTTAGGGTTTTCCCAGGATAAATATTTGTGTTCCTTTTGTATGGTTTTGCTTGTCTATCTTTCAGTGATCCTGTTTATATGCTTTTGTTATGAAAATGAAATGAAGTATTGATGTCTTAGCTAAGCATATGAAAAGTTAACATGGTATCAGAGCCACCCTAAAAAGAAGACATTGTGCAGCTACATAATCTATGGCTTCTTACTTTTTGTTTCTCTCTCCACAATCGATCAGCAAAACAAGGCTAGGCTAACTCTCCATTGAAGGGCGCATCTTTCTGTCGAAGCGGAATTCGATTCCGAGCATTTTCAATTTTCGGTTTGGGAAATTAGGGCTTCTTGCAGAAGAAGAATTTTTGAGTGAGCCCAACATAGGATTTATCTCCTAATCAAAATCGAATTTTAGAGACCTGGATCAATATTTTTGGTTGGGTGAAACTCCGGGAAATTCAAACCCTAGTTTGACCCAGAGCTAGAAAAACCCTAAATATGAAAACTGCTAAGTTTTGGTATATTCGCTATATAAAAATATTGGCGAAGGTTCAGGAGATGAAAATTTCATAGAACCAAGATATAATCCTGATGAACACTGTGTCCAAAATTCAGCCTCATAATCGCTATATTATAGGAGATATGATCCCTCCAAGTTAGGGTTCCAGCCTCTTCCAGAATTCATCCCTAAACAGGACACCTAGGGAAAATTGCTATAGCTTGGGATACAGAGGTAAAAATGGAATTCCTAAATATTTTCTAGAAATATCATGGAATATACTTTCTATGGTCTGAAGTTCAGAACCTAAAGATCAACCAATGACACGTGGCATGCCATAAAACTTCACTGTTCTGAACAGTCCTGTAACAGGTCACCTTGGGAAAATGATCATAAATCCCAATTGGTGAAACAAATTTTGATGAAACCTATGGTGTTGGATCAGGGACAGGTGAGGTTACCTCATTGAGAAATTGAAGACACAGAGGAGTAGTAACTTCATAGATATCACAGAAATAGTAACAGGCATTTCTGTAGAACAAATTGGAAAACTAGGGCTTCCTGTTCCGGGAGCTTCCCTCCACTGTTTTCAGAAAATGAGTACATTGGACAGCTCCATTTGAAGAGATATATATTTATATCCAATAATATCTAAAATATTCCAAGTTTTTAAAATTAGGGTTTCTCTGACAAATCCTAGATCAGCTAGCTCCGGAAGCAGGACGGACACCTCAAATCGGTAAGATCTAATCTTTTGCTATTTGCATTTGAGGTTCTCATTTCAAAGTGATCTATCACATCAGCTTGATGATAAGCTTGGTGAAGTTGAAAAATTCCAAGCATGAAAGTATTTGATCTCTTTGAATAAAATGAATTGGACCCCTACATGAGTAGAGAGGTTCCAGTTCTAGAGGGAGATGAGCCTCAAAGCCTTACACAAGAAGAACTTGATCAAGGCCAAGAAGATCACTGTTGATTCAATCACAGATCAAATTGTACCACAAGTGTCTTCCATAAATACACCGAATATGTTTGATTCCTTGATCAAGCTATTTGAAGATAAGAAGATGGATTTGAGAAAACAGTTGAAGAATGTGAAGATCCAGAATGCATAACATCTTGAAGCGGTAGAAGAAGAAGCAGAGAATGCAGAAGTGGTGATAGCCACCTTGAATGGCCTCCCATGATCACGGGATTCATTCATGCAAGGAATGTGTGCCAGAAGGAAGTGATTACTTTCAGTTGACTTTGGGAAGAAGAAGAAGCTCGTCTCATAAGAAGAGAAGAAGAAATATGGGAGCAAATTGAAGATCAAGCTCTCACCATTCAAAGAAGATCCCTCAAGCGATGAGGAATATGAAGAACTCAATTCTTGATGAACCTCTTATCCATCTTATCATTTGGATAAGAAATGATGATTTCATGAATGGAGAAGATGATGAAGGAGAATGATCAAGAAGGAGTCTACCCACAAAACAAACAAAAGATAAGTATTCAATTGTCATTTAATGATATTGTTTTGTTATGCATATTCAGTTGATGTGTTATGCATGATAGATTGTTTGCATTAATAACTGTATACTACTAATATGCATGTGATCGATAAGTAGCTCATGGTTCTATACATCTCTCCATTTCTACTTATCTAGAATGAAACCTCTTTACATGATATATTGGATTAATGCACAATCTCAATGATGTCATCTAGAAAGTTTCCGTGAGATATGGATGAATGTTGTATTGGCTAAATAGTTGCATGATGCATAAGAATTTGTCATTATACATATGTTTTATGAAATAGTTCTAACCATGCAATTGGTGCATTTGAATTGTAGGAAAGGTCCTGAACAACTTGCTACAAGAAAACAAGGATAAGACTTGTTCCGAAGAACAAGTGATGACAATTCAATAAACATGAATCTGAAGCTCCCAGGGTCAGAGACACCATGACGAAAGAAAGAGCTTCAGAGAGTGGTAGATCCACCTCGAAGGATGAAGACCACCATGGGTATAAGAGATAACTCAAGATGAAGAAAAGAATGCTATGATCAAAGAATAACAGTTGATCATGGGGAATGATGTATACGATATGATTTTGAGACATAAAGGGAAGTACGTAGTATCTTCGATATGGATCTACAAGAACAAGTGTACAAAGCAAAGGTTCATGATTTGCCTCAAAAAGAATAGACTATGACATGACATACTCTATTGACAAGTATATATTAGGCATAAAGCCACCTATACAGAATGAAGAGGGAAGATGATACTCCACTTCAGGGGGAGTGACTACGGAAGATATCTAAGTTCGACATGGTACGACATGATGGATAGCTTCCTGTTGGATCAAGACTTTACCAAGAGTAAAGAGGGTTCCAACATTCAAGGTTGAATGTAGAAGACTAGGATATGTTGATGACCCGACAAGATGAACTCATGGAAGATGTTATGATGAAAGAATACTAGAATGATGTTTGGGATACAGTTTCCAAACCAGAAGGAAAGAGTATAGTATCCTCCAAATGGATATGCAAAATAAAGCATGCAGTTGACGGAAGTATTGAGAAGTATAAAGCAATATTTGTGGCCAGAGGTTTCTCTCAGAAAGAGGGAATTGATTATGAAGAGACATTTTCCCCAGTAGCATGGTATACTTCAATTGGAGCTACCATGGCACTTGCATCCATGATGAAGTGGGACTTACACCAGATGGATGTGAAAACAACTTTTCTAAATGGTGTGATCAAAGAAGAAGTATACATAGAACAACCACAAGGATTTGAATTTGAAGATAGACATACTCACGTATGCAAGTTGAAGAAGGCATTATATGGTCTTAAACAAGCTCCTCGAGCTTGGTATGAAAGAATAGATGGTTTCTTGTCGAGCATGGGATTTACCAAAAGTAAAGTTGATCCTAACCTTTATCTCAAGGTTGTAGAAGATGAACTTGTCATCCTGTTATTATATGTGGATGACTTATCCTTGACAGGAAATGAGAAACAGGTCATGGAAAGTAAGAAGAAACTAGTAGAAGAATTTGAGATGAAATACCTTGGGTTAATGCATTATTTCCTAGGTTTGGAAGTATGGAAAAGTTCAGAAGAAATATTTCTCAACCAGGGAAAGTATGCGGTAGAGATATTGAAGAGATTCAATATGTTGGAATGCAAAGTCATGGCCACACCCATGGACTCCAACCTGAAGCTGTTAGCTGATGACTCATCAGAGTTAGTGGATTTGACTCGTTACAGATAGATCATTGGGTCATTGATGTACTTAACAAATACCAGACCAGACATTTGTTTTGCTATGAACACCTTAAGTAAATATCTTGTTCAACCAAGACGGGTTCACCTAGTAACTGCAAAACATGTGATGAGATATCTGAAAGGGACTATAGACTTTGGTTTATATTATGATGGTAGCCATGAGTATAGATTGTATGGCTACACAGATGTATATTGGGCTGGAAGTATCTCAGATAGGAAATTCACATTAGGTAGATGCTTTTGTTTGGGGGTCTGCTATGAGTTCATGGTTTAGCAGGAAACAGTCCAGTGTTTCACGTAGCATGGCTGAAGCAGAATACATAGCAGATTGATCTGCTAAGTTGTGAAGCCATATGGCTTCAGAAGATGATATCAAGTTTCTTTGAACTGAAGATGGATACTACATTGATTCTATGTGATAATGAGAGTTGTGATAACAGAGAACCCCGTGTTCCGTCGTAACACATAGAAATCCGGTATTTCTACATTCAAGATAAAGATGCAGATGATGATGTTTCAGTATTTACATACTGTAGATACAGATGATGGTGATTCAGTATTTCTATACTGAACATATAGATGATGATGATTTCAATATTCCCATACTGAAGATATAGATGATGTTTCAGTATTTACATACTGTAGATGCATATGATGGTGACCTGATGATGCTTTCAGTACTCACATACTGGAGATACAGATGGTGATAGTTCAGTATTCACATACTAAAGATGTAGATGAAGATGGTTTAGATGATGATGCGTTGACAAAGCCTCTGTCTCGGGTAAAGTTCGAACACTTTCGAGACAAGCTTGGTATGGTTCAGAAAGACCTTCCCCGAAAGGGGGAGTAGTGATGTTGCAGTGGGATTGTATCATCCCTGGACACTTGCCCTAAAGTGATCCAGAGATCTCGGCCTTCAAGAATGAAGAGGGATTGTATCATCCTGGGACATATGTCCAGAAGTGATCCAGAGACCTCGGTCTTCGAGAATGAAGTGGGATTGTATCATCCCTGGGCACTTGTCCTAAAGTGATCCGGAGACCTCAGTCTTCGAGAATGAAGGGGGATTGTATCATCCTGGGACATATGTCAAGAAGTGATTTGGTGACTTCGGTCATCGAGAATGTGGTAGGATTGTATCATCCTTGAACTTTGGTTCAGAACGAATCCGGTGTAACTTCGGTCATCGAGAATGTGGCAGGATTGTATCATCCTTGAAATTCGGTTCAGAACGGATCCAGTGTAACTTCGGTCATCAAGAATGTGGCAGGATTGTATCATCCTTGAACTTCAGTTCAGAACAGATCCAGTGTAACTTCGGTCATCGAGAATGTGGTAGGATTGTATCATCCTTGGACTTCGGTTCAGAACGGATCCGGTGACCTTTGGTCATCGAGAAGGTGGTAGGATTGTATCATCCTTGAACTTCGCTTCAGAACAGATCCAGTGACTTCGGTACTCGAGAATGTGTGTTGATCCCATAATTCCTAGAGGAAGGATTGTCTGAGTTCCACATCTGTGTTGATCCCGTAATTTCTAAAGGAAGGATCGTTAGTAACTCCGTAAAGACCTAAATCCTGTAATTCTGAAAGGAAGGATCATTGAATTGATCCTGTAATTCCAATAGGAAGGATTGTATGAGTTCCACAGATGTGTTGATCCTGTAATTCCAATAGGAAGGATTGTCTGAGTTCCACATCTGTGTTGATCCCGTAATTTCGAAAGGAAGGATCGTTAGTAACTCCGTAAAGACCTAAATCCTGTAATTCCAAAAGGAAGGATCATTGAATTGATCCCGTAATTCCAATAGGAAGGATTGTCTGAGTTCCACAGATGTGTTGATCTTGTAATTCCGAAAGGAAGGATCGTTAGTAACTCCGTAAAGACCTAAATCTCGTAATTCTGAAAGGAAGGATCGTTAGTAACTCCGTAAAGACCTAAATCCTGTAATTCCGAAAGGAAGGACCATTGGTAACTCCGTAAAGACCTAAATCCCGTAATTCTGAAAGGAAGGATCATGTTGATGTTTTGATGATGTTGATGTTTTTATGATGATGATGATGTTTCTGATCAAAAGATCAGATTTTGCTGCTGCTGATGATGTTCTTTGATCGAAAGATTAGAAGTTGCTGATGATGATGATGTTCTCTGATTGAAAGATCAGAATATGATGATGATGCTGTTGCTGACGATGATGATGTTCTCTGAGCGAAAGATCAGAATATGATGATGATGATGTTTCTTTGATCGAAAGATCAGAAGTTGCTGATGATGATGTTCTCTGATCGAAAGATTAGAATAGGATGATGATGATGTTTTCTGATGGGAAGATCAGAAGTTGCTTATGATTATGATGTTGCTGATGATGATGATGTTTTCTGATCGAAAGATCAGAATGTGATGATGATGATGATGCCGTATTATAAAATTATGATGATGATGACGTACTGATCGAAAGATCAGAGTATGATAATGATGTTGTTGCTGATCGAAAGGCCAAAGTGCTGAAGAAGATGTTGCTGATCTAAAGGTCAAAGTGTTGAATATGATGTTGCTAATCGAAAGGTCAAAGTGTTGAAGATGATGTTGCTGATCGAAAGGTCAAAGTGCTGAAGATGTTGCTGATTGAAAGGTCAAAGTGCTGAAGATGTTGCTGCTGATTGAAGAGTCAAGATGCTGCTGATCGAAGCAGTCAAAGTACTGACGATGCTGAAGACTAAAGATTGAAGATGAAGGCTACATGATGTTGAAAAGCTTCCAATGATTTATAGATGTATCACCCTGATGATGTTGATGGTGTCCTATATCTCTCTCCTATTATTGTTGTTGTTGATGTTGTTATAGAATACCCTTCTCGTTAAGGGGGAGTGTTGAAATATTGTAACTTCGAAGAATATTCTATATGTATTTCTTTGTGGTCCCCGATGGTCCTACCAGGAGAACCACTTGTATTACTTTGTACCCCGATGCTCCTAATTGGAAGAACTAATAAGAGTCATGAGGGAGTCCCCTCTAATTGTAAAGGTGGGTCATTAGCACTCCAGTGTGGTTACTTGAGCCTACATGTGTAACTCGAGCCTACATGATTAACTCGAGCCTACATGACAGATGAGTTAACTTAAGTGAACGGATGAATATAAATAGAGGTGTAGTGCTCCTCATTTGGAACACACACTCTCACTTATGTAGCGCATTAGTGGGGAAGAGAAGTAGCTGGAGAAGGAGGAGGATCAGGCTTTGATCTCCTTGCTGGTTTTATCTTTTATCTTTTATCTTTTTGGGGCATCTATATTGAGGAAGCTTTTGCTGGGTTTTCCCAGGATAAATATTTGTGTTCCTTTTGTATGGTTGTGCTTGTCTATCTTTCAGTGATCTTGTTTATATGCTTTTGTTATGAAAATGAAATGAAGTACTGATGTCTTAGCTAAGAATATGAAAATTTAACATACTGGGTATCGCTGAGACAGTCATGACATCTCCCATTCCAATCAGTTGAGTTCATTCAAACCTGGATGTGAACAACTTCATTCAATTATATTTATGGTTCTAACTGTTTATGTTGTAACATGGCATCCTGAATATCGTAGATCTTCATGGCTTCCTGATATTAGTGGATCTGGATTATATCGCGTGTGTATAAGTATTGATAAGCAATTTGAATCGAGGGTTCTTTCATTGGCTGTTAGCATTTGAATGTAATAAGTTGTAACATAGATTATTGTAACTGTGGTTTTACTTTCCTAATAAAAAGGGCAGTAATTGATCTGCATATCTTTGTGTTCTAATTTGTGTTAGTTAGCAGCATCTCTGTTAGGATTCCAGGGACCTACTCCCACAGAGATCGTCGAGTTAAGTAGATGCTTTAGTTTTGCTTATGTTAATCTAGTGTGGAATTACAATAGGATGATTTACAACATGCTGCAACAGTAGTTAATGATTGCAATTTCCTTTGGCTTGATGCAACAGTGTGGTGTGACATTCGACTGTTTCAAGTAGTCTATTTTTCTTTTTATGCAAGTGTGTTAGACCACTGTTACATTCAAGCTCAACTCTGATTATTACCGTTAATTGTATTTCTTAGGATTTTCTGAATTAGATGGTTATGGTTTGGGTTATTGTAGTTTGATATCTTTAGGGTTTTATTTCTTGCAAAAGTAATTCTAGTTCATTTATTATTAGATCAATTAATATTGGATTGTTGTAACAGGAAGGTAAAAGTCCCTTGGATTATTTGATGGATAATTTAGATTAGCTTTAGCAATGAGTTGAGCTTGGCTGAGCAGTCAGGTAGGATAATTGATTTATATTCATTTGATCAAGTGCTTGAGTGTTTATGCATAGATTGTGTGTAGTTACCTTTGAAATAAAATACTTCCTCGGGTTGATAATTTATGCTACAGAAGTTTTATTTGTTTAATTAATTATACAATTAAACTGCCCAACAACATCTAGGGCTATCCTTTTGTGGTCTAATAAGACCCTCAAATCACTCTTTTATTTCCTCAGGAAAAAATCATATTATATTTTAAGGAGAAATGTAATACATTCTTCAAAACGACTCAAAACAGATACATCCAGGTACCACCTAATATCTCAACTGTCATACACTATTTGTAACAGTGTTACAAAATATCACCATTTCATGTTGCATGTGTAGTACTATCATCTCAAAAACCCAAAATACAATACATAAAGTTAAACAATAGATTTTTCCTTTAGTAAACAAAACTGAGGAAACAACAGAAAGGATTAAGCTAGAATTTGGAAGGAGAAATACTTAGTTTAAACCATAGTCCTTGTCATGTATTTATCTTCAATAACCTATTGAAGTGTACTTGGTAAGCCTACTTTTGAAAGAGTGCCCTCCTGAACATCAAATTTATAATATATATTCTCAAAAGAAATCATTTCAAAAGAAGTTGATAGGACTCTCAAATGTGTGGCCAGGTTATGTAGCCCATCCCTTTGAATTTATTGTCATAAATACCATAGACATTGACCAACTGAAGTGTCTTATCTAGCCCAAAACTTGGAGATACCAACAAAAATATTTATAAATTCATTTAAATTTGGGAAAGAGAATATTCTTTTTCTATAGATAATATGTTGACCAAAGGAAATGTTATGGATATTGTGGCATGCAACTCAATCATCAAAACCTTTTGCAAAGCATGTAAACTAGAAATAGCCATCTAGAAATAAGTGTTTACTACAATGACACATTTTTCATGAAATTGATATTCACTCACCTTTTGCATAAGAGTTACATCACTGAGTTTTTTGGCGTAACAAAGTTTTTTCTCCTGGCATCTTCAACAAGTGTAAGCAAAAAGTTCACTATAAACTCACCAAGAGGCTAAAAAGAGGTAAAGTGGCCCCTGTATGGAATACAAATCAAATTAATAGAAGAAAAATAGGCATGAGAACTAGGAATATGTTGCCCGTACTTATAATTTCTTGGTACAACTTACCTTGATTTGTGGATCTTGACATTGTCTACTTTTTCTTTACCTTTCAAAACATCTTTCAACATACTACACATATTTTCCTATTGCATAATTTCATGTTAGGACCCATCAAATAAATATATTCTTGTTTGTGAAAAATAACAAAACGAAGCTTAAAAAATACAGTTTGAGTAGTTTTGGTCAATGAATAAAAACAACATTAATAATGAAGATTTTACGTTTGATGAACATTTTTAATTTAATAATGTAAATTACAATAGAATTCAAGGAAAATAATCGGTAATAAGAGATCAACCGATGAAACATGGAGAACCAAAAAACAAAGTATGTAAGTCCATCGATCACATCAAAACGTCAATTTTTCTTCTGAAATATCAAAATGTCTCCCAAGGCTATTTGTAACAAGTTCCAATGGATGAGTAAAATAACAATAGTAAAATTTAAACACTGCAATTATAGAAATCACTGTGGGAAATGTATAATTCCTTACCATTCATTGAGATCCTCTATGTTTCGAGAATAATTTAATATTCTCTACTGAACAGGGCCAACCACGTGAAGGTGGAATCCCTTATGGCCCCTCCTCCCCATCACATCACTCTCAATTCCCCAAACGCATCTACTTGAAAAAAATAATTAATGCAAATTCATTCATTCAATAGCCGAAACAACCATACATTAAACCATTCATTCATTAAATAGCCAAAAAACCATGCACGACATTGTATTATAAAAAGTAACTACTCAAAATTTCTTCAATTGCTTCTTTTTCAGTTATCTTCTCTTTACAAAATGAACAAGAAGTGCATCTTCTGGAATTTGTCGTTCAGTTCCAGGTGCTTCATCAACTTGTCTTGATGTCTCCCTAGTACAATGTTCGCCACGTGGATTTTGCGTCAAGGGGTTCGAAAATGTTGCAATAATGTGAAAATGTTGCATTAATTTATTTATTGTTTTATGATTACAAGTATTTCATTTAAAAAAAATTACAAAGGTGTTTTTTCACCTAGTGTGGCCACTTCACGTTCCTTATTTTCCTATCAAGGCTGGACCTGTACAATGTGACCATCTACATGCTCTGCAGTTGAAATATGGAGAAGTACAATTAATGTTCACCAACTAAAATTATCTATACAAAACTATAGCATATGAATAAATTCATTACCAGGAATCGAAGCACGATATTCAACGGGTTGTTGTCCATCATCGACATTAAGGGGATCATTGTTTCCCTGCTAAAAACAGAATAAATATTTTATGTTAATTGTTTATAATGAATATATTTCATGACAATTTTCATTAAACTATATAGATTTTATATACATGTGCACCAGATGGATCACCAGAAGACCGTGTATGCTCAGACACGATTTTTCGGCGTTCAACAACAGCTTCAAAGTCATGTTGGAAGCCAAGCTTCAAGTATTCCTGAGTGGGCACTTATTTGAATTGGTCGGCCTGCAATATATTTACATAACATCATTAATTTTACATTTTTAGCCACATTAAAACAAAAATAATTTTCAATTTAATATTTGGATGCATTATCAGGTTTTCGATACTTACAATTTGTGCCGCCAAATTCGAATAACCACTAGGCCCAAGCTTGTGCTGACCAATTTTTTCCAGTCTTTCCTTTGTGGCATTTTATGTGTCTGACAATGTAAGAAAGTGATGAATTACATTAGATGTTCCAAATTCGATATAAAAATTAATAATAATAAGGCTTAGCATTACATTGTGGAAAGTATTGCATACCTCCCTATGGCTGGTGGTATATTTCCTTCTTTTCTTAGAGCCCTCTCTTTTCCATCTCCCGCTAGGGCTTTCCACTCCCTTGATGGAATCATCGGAAGGCGCTCATACCTAGGATTCCTTTCTAGGTGAACCATATATTGGTCTCAGACAACATTCATATGTTGTCCAACCTTCTTTAGGACCATTGTTATATCGAAGGTATCATTGCTGAACATGCCAACCAACCAATTAGTCAGCTCATCCTTAAAAAATTTTGTTTGTCTATCCCACCTTGTGCAGATGGTGGTCCCAAAGATCTTCAAGGTCAAATCATTCATATTTTAATAAAAACCATAATTTTGTGCAAAAAAATCATGCTATCATTCATTAAAAAAATGTTTTATCGGTATATTATAATCAAATTATAAAAACTAAATTGAACAATGCATAATTACTTGAGATATTCTATATATTTATTGGAATGAGTTACTCATTCACCAAAAATGTTGTCTCTATTGAACCTGTGCTAGTGACACGAGAAGATCTAGGAAATGTTGCTTCAACATCATCATTACTATCAGGCTTTGCATCCACTCCTTCATCTGCACGATCCAGTGTGCGTCGGTTAGCAGCGGATGCACCCACTGTTGGCCGCAGGGGTTTGGTGAAACATGTTTTCAACTATTCAGTCAAGAAAAATGGTGTAGTATGTGGTGTACATGGAGTCATTTCTTCATTAGGCCCAACACCACCTTCACGACTAGTGCCTGGTCACAGAAAATCCTGTAAATACAGTCCATTCAATTATAAGTTCACTATCATATAAAAGTAAAAATTATAGAGTTCTAAATGAATTGATATCATGATTCAATATTGAATTAAATGAATACATTCATTGAACACACACTTAATGTGTCAAGATTGTAAAGGAAAATCCATACATAAACTCACACATCAGTAGATAAGCAACCAATAATCAGTATGCCAGATAGATGGAAGAAAGACTAAAATTCATGAAAGAAATTTAATGAATAACCACCAAACATAATGTTAGCACTCAGAATGTACCCAGGTTGTAAAAGGCATACTCCAAGGTAACAGCAAAACCACTTTAGGAAGAAATTGGTATTTTCTTCCAGAGAGGGATCTCTCGATAAAGATTTAACAAGACCAGATTTAAAATAACATTCAAAGATTTATGTATTTGGCTGAAACAATCACATAACCATTGGGCATGGAGTCATATACAAACATAAAGATACCAAAAAGACATATACATAATATTCATCAAAGGCAAGATAATCGCATCATCACAGTCATTCAAATTGATTCAGGTGGAACAGAAGAGATGAAGAAACAATCCATTAATACAGAGCATCAACAAGGATGAGTTCTATATCAAATTTAGCAGAAAAAATCATATAATATCTGAAATGATAACCATAGCATAAATACATGAATTCTGATCATCTAACGCTATATTCCAGATACGAGGAAGAAACAAAATGGAGTGTTACACAAAGGAGGTACAATCACATAAAAGAAAGAAGCACAGACTGTAATATCAACGACACATGAATCTCTGACAAAACCTCATGCATTCACTTTGTTATTTCAAAAAAAGATAGGTTCTCCAAAATTATTCTGCACCACCCGATGGGTTCCAACCCCCATCTCTTAAAAAAGATGCATATTTATACATAAAATGATCGGTGCTCCAACAAGAAGATCAATAACAGAATGATCGGCTTAATTTAGAGTTTGTAACTGAATTCCTAACCCCTAGGAATTTTGTTACAACTCCAATCCTAACAGAACATAAAGTACGAATCAACTTGACAACAAACTTTCGTCCATCAGCTCCACGTCTTTGTCCCATCAGCTCCATATCTTTGCCCCATCAGCTCCATGTCTTTGCCCCATCAGCTCCACGTCTTTGCCCCATCATCTCTTCAGTTCATGACACCTGTTCTTAGGGATGGAGAATATACTTTGTCTTTCCAAATCGCTCCACAACTTTCCACTGCTCCAAACTTCGGGTGTCACACTCCATCATTTCCCGAATAGCTACCTCGAGCTCCATATATGCTTCATAGGACTTTCTGGGCAATCTGCTCCTGATGATGGCGAACTTCTGCAGAATCTCGAAATCTTCTGTGAGCATATCCACGATGGTCTTCCCTATCAGGCTTTTTTCCAAATCATTGAATTTTGAGTGGTCCATGCGGCACTGAACAATCAAGTTATGATAATGTTCCTGTGAGAACATCCGCCCTTCTCCATCCCAGAAAGAAGGCAATCCGTCCTCGAACAGTTCTTTAAACTCTTGTTTAAAATTATTTACCTGCAGCAACAAAACTTCTGATTTATCATGGACTGTTTTGATTAAGTGATGCTTATGGATGATTTTATTTGCCCACATCACTATTGACACTCTGTCCTTTATGCCCAATTCCTGCAACTTTTGATATGACAGTGAATTTAGAAAATTTAATGTGTTCCGAGCCGTAACAAGGGGTATTTTCTCCATATGTTCGTTTACCAGTTTCAGCCTCTGGTGGGCCAGATTTATCATTATATTCAAATCATCAATAAAATTTAAATAGTGCCTAAACTTGGTAATCTCTATACACAAGGTATCCCAAATGACGTGTTTTTCCCCCTGAAGAGGGCCTTTCCCAATGCATTTTTCCTTTAGTTCATTAAATTTCTTCTGTAATTGATTCCTGTCCTACAGTATTTGTTTTTTGATTTCATTAAATTTGGCCAGTTCAGCTTTCATCTTTTCATTCTCTGCTTTCAAATCTTTGATTGCTTCTTCTTTCAAACTCACCTGGGACATTGGCACCAACAAATCGTCAGTAGAGAAATCATCTAATGGCTTCTGGATATTTACAATAGACAGGCCCTCACCGGTGGGAGTCTAGCTCATCAACTCTTCCATAATCTCCTTCTCTTCATTCTGATATTTTTTCATCAAGGAGATTTGGGATAACAGTTCCTCCCTTTCGGCTTCCCACTTCTCTTTTTCTTCTTGTATCTCTCCTGCTCTTCCTTTGTATTCCATCATCTCCTGATGGACTTTATCCTTCTCTTCTTGGAGAGCTAGCAACTCAGATGACTGAACATGTTCAGTACCTGGGATCTTCAGTTTCTTCTTTAGGACCTGGAGTGCATTATCCTTTTCCTCTAACAACCTCTTGACTGCCTGGGTACTGTCTGAACTAGCAATGTCTATCTGCAGCTTCTTGGTCTGAACAACATTTGCTTTATTTTCCACTTTCTCATGTTTCAACTGGATTTCGAATTTGTCTATCAAGACTTGTAATTTATTAATCCTCACCATGGCTTGTAGTAAGTCTGAGTAGATGATATCGCTGGTCTGTTTGTGGAGTTGAATTTTATCCGGAGTGCTGATTTTGTCTAACCGGATATCTATTTTAGAAATTTTCTTGTCACTTACCATAGCCATTTTAAAAGTATTCCTCTCAGCATCTCTAGCAGAGACCAGAGAGGTCTTCGAACTGTACAAACTTCTCACCTTCGGGAGCAAATTTCTCGTTTCCTCCATAGACTATTTCCTCTTCTCCATGTAGCTGGCCTTTAGGTATTCCTTCGACTTAAACACGTGGCACAATTTCGAACTGTCTACATCACCCTCCGAATTTTTAAAAGAGAATTGACTTACTTGCACCGCTTTCAGGGGAACCAGGGCACCTCTTTTGGAACCATCAGAAACCTCCTCATCTACAATTTCGCCACTTTGAAGCAGCTTTGCCCTTTTATGGGGCCCTTCCTCGTCTACATCCATACTCTCCGTTTCAGACAAACTCCTCTTGACCACAATACCAGCACCTTCTGTTATTTGGGTCGCTGTGACAGGTGTAGCATGTGTCTCTTCATCAAAATCTGACCTGTCAGTATACTGCAGCAAATTGGCCATTTCAGCTAGCCCCTCAATAGCCTGATGCTCAAATGGTTTATTCTTGTTTGCATGTTTTCTCAATGAGATCACCTGGTGGGGGTCGTAGTTCATATTTACATTTTTTATGAAATCCATATTCTCCATCAACTTTTCTATAAATGCCAGGGCACCTTTACCTTTAAAAATGAAAGGGCCGACTTTAAATGGAAATTTAATATTCAAAGATTTTTTGAAAGCACCAAAGTGCTCTTCCTCAGACAACAATCTCTGCCTCATGAACTCCAGTGCGAAAATCCTTGGGGTCAAGAAGGATGGTAGCCTATAAGGCTAACCAGTAAAGCCATATATTCTTAACACTGTGTAACCTCTGTACAGGAACCAGTCCCCCACCCGATCTTCGGGTGACGACTGCATTAGGCATCTCATTTCCTCCAAGACACGGGGCAGGTCCTCATCAAATAACATTCTGTACATTTCGGACATGATCGAATTGGCAGATTCGACCATGTTGATTTGCTTGGGCAAATCAGAAGAACATAGAGCACTTAAGAATTTTAATTTAGTAACATTAGAGCATAATAACATGTTAAGCAAGTATGTTTGAAACCTAAAGAACTGGACCTTGGGAAATTCAGTCAACTGGAGGTGGATCGCTTCGGCAAGGTACTCATCTAAATTAAGCACGGGGACTGACTGGGACTCAGGGCTTAAAGAATTTATTTTTAACAAGAAACCAAGGTTAACATCACCTATACGACAATCGTCATCTAGACCTAACACTTGACAGACCAAAGACATCACCAGTTGCACCTCATTCCTAAAAATGTGCAAGGGGTAAGGCAAGAAAATACCTTCAAGGGACTGACCTTCCTTCAGGATACTTGACAAGAATTGACAGCGACTTTCACTTTCGCAATTTTTGAAAAACTCGGCAAGGACAGATTCATTTACAGACTCACGATTTACAGGGTAACTTTCGGGCAGACTAAGGTTTTCTCTGACGACCGAAGCATCAATTTTACACAGTATTTTCGACGCGGACCGACTCACAATAATCCTCTAAGAGGGAGAATAGTTCACCGCACACCACTCGGCAAATTCAGGGAAGTGGAGGGTTTTATCAAGGGAGAAATGGTACAAAAAAGACTTGCATACATTCAGAACGTCATTCCCCTATGAAAAATAAGACCACAATTTCTCTTTGCTGCCGGACACGCTCCCTGTGGATAGGAAGGGGTCGCAGACGCCCCTGTGTCTGTCTACTAAAAATTCCTCTCTTTCATCCGCGACCTGACCAGACACACGAACCTCTCTCCCTTGGTCCATTTCTTAATTTATAATGGTAATTGGATGAAGGAGTTACAGGGTTAAAGTCCTACCTGGCTCACTGTGGAGGCGTGTGTTTGGAACGTGCCTGGCACTGACAAATGGAAGCTCCCAAATCACCAAGTCCTTTTCACCGGGCCCTGAGCAAATAAAATAATCATTGGAGAGGTCAACCCTGCCTTTATAGGACCACCCAATTCGCCACGTGGACAGCATTTTTTTTCCGCAACCACCATTCACTCTTAACTGCCGTGCACTTCTATTTTTCGGCTTCATTTAAGACCCTAGATCTGATTTCTCTTTAATTTCTGGCCTTTGGATCGTGTGCCACGTACCCTGTTCCGCCAAGCGCCTTGGTGATAAACGACATGCCGGTCTCCGTCCCGGAATGATCTCCCACCGTCGATGATATCGCCTTTTATCATGAGCCGTTGGATCGGGTGACACGTAACGAATTCCGTTGGGCTCCGTCACTTTAACCGTCGTGCATCTTTAATCCCTGGAATCATCCTCAGCCATTGATGTGATACGCCTTCAGCTTTCCATTGTTGGATCATATGCCACGTACCAAATTCCGCTGAGCACTTCGAAATTATCCACTGCGCTAGTTCCCTCTCCGGAAATCATAATAGCTGTTGATCTGGCTCACTTTGATATTCAACCGTCAGATCGAGCACCGGGTAACTCATTCCGCTGGGCGCTTTAGGTTTATCGGTCATGCAGGTTCTGGTTCCGGAATCAATATTAACCGTAGATGCGATTCGACTTCGCCTCTCCGCCATTGGATTGAGTAACATGTACCCAATTCCACCGAATTGTATCGTTTTAACCAAGATGCAATTTTACGAAGCGGATTGGATATGGGCCGTGGATCTGCCCGAAACAACTTGATGGCCGCTGATCTGTGCGCCCGATAAACGCCCGGTCAAACCTTTATCTTCCTTGCATCTCTGAGGAGCAGAGAGAACATCATCCATCGATTTTCTTCTTTCTTCCATCGCGGCTTAGGATCTTCGGTGACTTAATCGCCTTTTGGCCTATAGTCTCATTTTTACTATATATCCTTTAACCAAAGTATCCAAACAACCATTATTTTCTTTCTCCACCATGGTTTATTATCCTCTTTGATAAATAATGGTGTTAACACATAACATAAATAAGAGTGCAATTTTATTCACTTGCAAAACATTACAAAGTAAAAAAATACAATATTTTTTGGTATGTTCTTGGTATTCTTCTCTCATTTAGAGTTTTGTTAGGATTAATCCCGTTAGTTCCCCTGCTACTTGGGAAATACCCCCCCTTCAAATAATGTTATAGAATTTACAAAAAAAGAAAATTGCCAAGATGTGGGATTACAAGATATTTTGGTTTCATGGTTTGCCAAGGGATGAACGCCACTTTGCATAAGCATCCATTAAATCTTGGATGTATGTAAGATGAGAATTTTACAAATGCAATTGAGCTTTGCATATCAAGGATGTGATTTCCCTTTTCCCGATCTTCACCCATTCTTTGAGGAAGAGGTCATTCCTCATTAACGAATAAAGAGGTTCATCATTCTAGTGCTTCATCTCTTCCATAGTAAGCTAAGTCATCTGCATGATCTGTTCATATTCTTTGGTAACATCCCTCTTAATCGGCTCCAGTTTTAGTTTTGGGAGCATAGCCTCCACAATAGGATCTAAGAATGGATTATGTAGATACTCAAGCAATGTTTCTGAGGAAAACCACCTCATTTGTAGGTATCTTGTCCATCTTTAATGATGGATTCCACGTGATCACAAATGCCCTCCCATATTTCAATGATCACCTCAATTTTCTTAAGCTTAAGCTTATCCAGTATTGGCAGATCTTCTGGTGTTTCTTTAATATACTTCTTCCATTATATAATGGAATCATAACCTTTGGTGGTTTCCTATATTATTTTGTGATGGTCATTGAGGACATCAGACTGATGTTCAAATGAGTTATATAGCTCTTGCATCTGATTGAATCCTTTACACAAATTAACCATGCCTTGATAAAACTGATCATGTACTCTGCATGCTAATTGTTTAAACTCCTCTTCTATAAATTTAGAGAAGGAATAGGTAGAGGATACAAGCAGTAGGTCCTTGAGTTGTTGTTCAAACATGGAAATTTTGTTTACCTACTGGTCAGTTAAGAGATCAACCTTCTCAAGCTGCTGCTTCAGATAGTCATTCTTCTTTTGGAGCTGATTTAACTTCTCTTCATATTCCTCTTTGAGAAGTTTCATTTCTAGCATGTGGTGTTCCTCAGCTTGTGCTAGGTCTTGTTTGGCCCTTTGTAACTCTTATTCTTTGTTCTGAAATTATTTATTCAGGTGGGATACATAATCAAAATTCCACCCAGCAAAGCCTCCCATGCCAGCTGATGTATCCAAGGCTTCTTGTTTGGTGTCGAAGGATTCCCTTTTCCAAATAATATGGTTAAGATTTTCCACCTGCTTCATTGTGCCTTCTCTTTTCCTCTTGGATCCCTTATTAACCACAACTTTCTCTTTCCTTCTCCAAAAATATTTACCAAGAGAAACCACTGCATCCTCGCCAAAATCTGCCATCTCCTTTGTAGTTGAGATGATTCCTTCTTGAACAGTGACTAGAGGCTCATGTTGGGATTGAGAAACAGGGACTTCCACACTGAAGGGGTGAAATAATAATAGGAGATGTATAAGAAATAGGTGCAAGGGATGAAGGGATAGAAGTGGGGATAGGTGTAGCAATTTTAGAGGAAGAAATTGTAGAGATGGAAGGGATGTCTAGCTGGGAAAAATCAGAATGTGGGGATGTTGGAGTGGTGTGAGGTGGTGAGGAGGTCGAAATAATTGGTGAAGTAAGGGGGGAGGTAGAGATAGGTACATAAATTAGTACTGAAGGGGTTCTGGTGGTAGCCAAAAGAATTCGAGATAAATTGATCTCAAAAAATACATTTGTGTAAATGATGAATCAATAAAAATCCTAGATGATTGGGTGATGGGAATGGAAGATGTCATGGAGGTATAAACATTAATAGGGAAATTGGAAGGATTATTTTTCTTGTCCAATTCACTGTGTTTCTCATGAATATCAATATTATCTTGAGGGAGAGGTTCTACCTGTTGAATAGGAGGAACCTGCATGGGTACTTGTTCCTGTGGAGTAGGATGCACTAGTGGCATTGGTTTTTCTTCCCTGGGAACCTATTGAGGAATTGGATGTGGATCAACAGATAGTTCTTGTTGTACTTGTAATTGCTTAGGAACCATTTGAGTCTACTTATTCTTAGGCCGAGGTTCAACCACTTCTGTTTGAGCCTGTAACTACGAGCTAATATTTTCAAGACTTTTCTTAAACTCTGCCCTTTGTATAGGGTCTCTATCATGAGAGGATTTTGAGTTCTTGCGGGACTTTCAAGAATATCCTTACCCTTTTCTTTTTATTTACTAGCAAGAGCATAAGAAGAGATAGCCGCTTTCTCTTTGGACTCCTTTCCAGATTCTTCTTCTTCATGTTCTCTTCCACTCTCAGTTTTTCCTCTCTAAAATGGAGCACATAAATCTTCAGATCCCTTTGATATTTAAAAATATGAGCTTTGACATTGGGATCAACAATCTTACTCATTACCTCCTAGAAATCAACAACTTCTCTGTAAATTGAATCATCAGGTTCATCCCGATGAGCATATTGAATCCTAGCATGCTCATGCACAAATAGATTGGATAGATATGACTTGGGGACATGCATCCTCTTCGGTGCTTCCCCTAGATTCATGTCAGAAATTTCTCTACCCAAGATAGCTGCGTGAGTGGAATTTTGTAGAATGAGAGATCCCAAGTTCAAGGGAAACTTGGGCCAAGAATTCCTTTTGGATGATGCAAGTTTAGGAAAAACCCCATCGATAACAGTTTGATACGCTATCTCCTATAAAACCATTCGATATGGGAATATTCTAGGCAGTAGGTGAACTGTATTGTTGCCCCAAATGTGAATGTAGGAGAAATATTCTCCCACATACCAATCACCATGTAGCCCAATCAAAGATCTGGCCCTTACAAAGAAAGATGGAGTGTCTGCCTTGCAAATATTTTGGTACATTGACCCTAGAAACAGGTCACAAATTTCATAAATTCAGGGAACGAAATTGTCCTCCCACATATCTAAGTAGTAGGTATGTATTGGTGATGAATTTTTGTTCCAGTCCTAGCCCATGGGCAAAAATAAGAAGTGGTGCAAAATACATCCATAACATAACCCGACAGGTAGAAATATGACTTGCTTGAGGATGGAGTCTTTCGATATTTCTCAATTTCCTCTTTCGAATTCACAGATAAAATATGTGCCCAATTAAAAGATTCACCTGTGAGCAATATATGGTGGGCTAAAGGATCCATTCGACTTTGAACACCGAGCAATTTGACAATCCATATAATTGAAAAAACATGGTCACAAGAAAGGAAAAAGGTTCCCTAAACCAGGAAACATGGTAAGATTTGGTTTCCTTAGGGACGTATTCAACTGGGTTTTCCATCCATGATTTGACTACTTCCTCAAGGTTAAATTGGGACATGGATGCATCAAGGAATTGGGCATGCAAAATTTGTTGAGGATCTCCAAGGGCATATGTCCTGGAGAAAACATCAGGACGGAAAGACGCCACTTGGGTATGAGTATTTTCGTCGAAGGAATGCTCCTTAGGGTTTGTGTGGTCCAATGCCCACTTTACAGGGTCAGTATAGGGAATGAATGGAGGTCGAGCTACAATACAATGAAGATGGGAGCTCCAAATATTGGCATACGTTGACTAGTCATGGGGAATTACAGAGAAATCATCATTGTCAAATATTGAGTAAATTCTCAACGAATCCAGGTGAAGGCTTTCTAAAACATGTCCACTGGTGTCTGCGAAAATTATGGCATTGGGATCCTTACTCTTATGCTCTTGGAGAGCAGTATTTGACCTGGTTTTCATGGACATATTGGAGGTAAATTCTAGTAAAAAATTGGCAACCATGGTTAAAAGCTACTGCAGTTAAAAAATAACAGAAAAAATGACTGTGAAGGGTAAGACACTTACTCGTAAAAAATCTTGGAGATCGGAAGATTGGTGAGCTTGAACGAGAGAAATGTGCAGTAAAATCTTCAAATGAAGTAAATATCACAAGTGAAATGGTGAACATTTCATGAATTCGAACGAATTAAATAATCCAAGACTCAACGACAAAATAAATCTAGGCCGTAGATCTTGCAAAAATGAATGACTGAGATCAGGGTTGGAAACCAAAATGCGAAAGTGAAAAGAGTTGAAAAACTTTGGATTTTATGATTTCTGCAATCCGCAATCCACAATGCGGGATGCAGAATGCGGGATGAAATTATTGACCAAGGAAAATTTCTTAGAGTTCCGCAATCCGCAATCCACAAAGATTTGTAGGTTGCGGGTAAGTAATGCTACAAATGATGGTTTTATTGAGTTTCTGCTGTCCACAATCCGCATTGCGGGTTGCATTTTGTGGAACCGAAAGAACAAAAGTGTGAAAAACATGATTTTTTCGCTTTCCTTGATCCACATTGTGGAATGCGGAAGGAAAAACCAAAAGGTAAAAGTTTTAATTTGAAAAATATTTTCGCAACCCGCAATCCGCATTGTGGGTTGTAGAAAGAAGATTTTTAATTGAAATGAAAACCTAACTCCCGTAATCCACATTTGAGGGTTGCGGGATGCGGGAAAAAGATTTCCGAAAACCTCCAAAAGAATGACTTCCATGATGCGCATTGTGGAATGCGGATTGCGGAAACACAAAATATGTGTAAAAGAAAAGAGCACTTCTGCAATCCGCAAAAAAAAAAACAAGGTTTACAAGAAAAATTTATTAAGTCCAAAACAAAATACTTACAGTTTTAAAAATCCCGTAGCAAGATCATGGCTCCAAAATCCAATTAAAGGATAAGTGGGGCTTCCATTTTAGCAACTTAAAATGGGATCTATTGTTACCAACAACAACAATTTTAAACTTAACAAATATTAATAATCCAACTTTATTATTATTTTCACATGATAAATTATTTAAAACTAATTTTCACACAATAAACAATTTAACTTAGAAAATATTGATAATCTAACCTTTTAAAAATGCATAATCCAACTTTATTATTATTTTCACATAAACAACCATTTTAAACTTACTTTCACATGATAAACCATAATCCATTTTTTAATTTTTCCTTGAAACCAAAAGTTTTCATATACTTCATGGAAAGTTGTTTTAAAATGATTTATTTATTTTTATTTACATAAATCAAATTAATAAAATAAATATATCATTTTTAAGTATTAATTAAAAATACATATTATTTAAACACTTCAAAAATACTTATTTTATAATAAAATTTATTTAAATAAGCCATATCATTTGAGTTTCTATCCTCATTGTTTGTTGGTTTATGGCTTTAATGGTAAGGGTTTCGAGTATTCCGCAATCCGCATTGCGGAATGCGAAAAGTAGAAAAATAAATTGATAAAATATAAAGGTTTCCGCAATCTGCAATCCGCATTATGGAATGTGGAAAATGGAAAGTATACAGAGCTCGGGCTCTGTGTGCATTACCACTCCCAATTATACTTTCTATAGCTTAAACATATTTTATTTTATAAAAAATGTCTAATTTAATATGTTTTCTTGGTTCTCCATTTCTAAATAAATCAAAATTATTTATATAAGAGAAATATCCATAAATTTAAATAAATAAAAATTATTTATATAAAAAATATCCATAAATATAATACAATAAATAAGTAATATTTTCCATTATAATTATAATATAAATAAATATTAAATCATTTTTTTTTCATTAGAATCATATATATATATATATATGATTGCTAAATAGTTTTTTAGAATATTATTTTATTAATTTTCTAATAAAATTTATTTAAATAAGCCATATTACTTAAGTTTTGATCCTCGTTGTTTGTTGGTTTATGGATTTAATGGTAAGGTATTTGAGTGTTCCGCAATCTGCACTGCGGAATGCAGAATAAGGAAAGCAGAAAGGTAAATTGATAAAATATAAGGGTTTTCGCAATCCGCAATCCGCATTGCGGAATGGAGAATAAGGAAAGCGAAAAGATAAATTGATAAAATATAAGGGTTTGCGCAATCCGCAATCTGCATTGCAGAATGTGGAAATAGGAGAGAGGAAATGTAAATTGATAAAATATAAGGGTTTCCACAATCCTCAATCTAAATTGCGGAATGCAGAAAGCGAAAAATTTACAGAGCTCAGGCTCTGTGTGCATTACCACTCCCAATTGCGAAAACTCTATTGCGGAAACAGATTTACGGAAACTCTGTTGCAAATTCTGTTGCGAAAAGGAGCTTGCAGAAACAGTGTTGCAAAAAGACACCCGTGGAAAGGGAACTTGCGGAAAGGTTTAGTTGTGAAAAGACTCAATTGCAAAAATGTTTAGTTGCATAAATGATCAATATTTTTACCCTCTCGACGTTCCTTTTCCCCTCTTGGTGCAAATTCTAGGAGAACCAAACTAGAGGAAGACTACCAAGCTCATACGAGGGAAGCTTTTTAATTTTGTACTTTGTAATGTTTGCAAACTCAATAAAGTTACACTGCCATTTATGTTATGTTCTGTGGTTATTCATCAAATGTTTTTCATGAATTTTAGTCTTTCTTCCATCTATCTCGAATATTGATTATTGGTTGTTTATTAACTGATGTGTTAGTTTATGTATTGATTTTTTCTTACAATTTTAGCACATTAAATGTGTAGTGAATGAATATCTTTGTTTAATTCACATGCCTTGTTCCGCAACTGATGAGTAGTGATTAATCCCTAATACTGATTTGTCAATTTGTATTACCCTTTAAAACACGTTGTATATCTGCAAATACTTTAGGTAAAACATAAAAAAATTTATTGTTTGGTTTTGTTTGAAGATGATTAAGGAAAGTAGACTTGATTTATATTTCTATACATTGAGTGATTATTTTCTTGATTTATGTTATTTATGTACAATTTCCCTTCTCAAACTTGTCACACCCACTGTTTAAGTTTCCTTAAACAACTAGTCTAGAATCAGGTCACTTTAAATATTTCTCACTTTTCCTAAGAGTAGATCTTATTGATCTGAAAACCTTTGTGCCAGTGGAGGCTTTGTACCCATAGGATTTAGTCATCCCAAACAACTTGAGGATAGAATCGTCTCTGCGTGGGATTGATACAAAGCCTTTTTGGTTGGACTATTTTCATGTGTTGACTACCTTGTAGATTTTCCAGCAACCTACAAGCCCGATTCGTCAACAAATTGGTAGAAGATGAACTATATTACTGCCCTAAATATGGATGGATGAAAAGTACTCACCTACATACCAATCCCCCGTGATAGAAATTAGAGCTGTATTGCCCTCTCTGAAAAATTTGGGGCATATTCCTTGAAAACCATATGGTACATTGACCCTATAAAGTGGTCACAAATATCATATATTCAAGGGACGAAGTTATCTTCCCACATACATGAACAATATATGTGGACTAGCGGAGATGTTGTAGTCCAATTCCAGCCCATGGCTGGGAATGAAGAAGTTGCACAGAAAACGTCCATGACGTACCATGACATGTAAAAAGTTGGCTTTGAGGATGTCGCAACCTTCTAATATTTTTCAATAGATTCTTTGCGCGTCACTAATAGGATTTGTGCCTAGTTGAAGCGTTCACCTATAAGTGATATGTGATGGGATATAGGATCCCATTCAACATTAAACTCTCTACAGTTAGGTTAACCATATAGCCAACAAAACATGGCTGCTAGCAATGAGAATGGTTGTCTAAACCATGAAATGGGGTGGGCCTTATCTTCTTTGAGGAAATTTTGGCAGGTTTATCCATCTAGGATTTTATTACTTCCTAAAATTCTAATTGACTCATGGCTGAATCGAGAAATTTAGCTGTGAGAAGTTGTTGAGGAGGTTTGAGAGCATAAGCCCTCACAAATACATTTGGATGGAAAGAGGCCACCAGGGTTCCAGTCTAATCATTGAAAGACCATTCTTTGGCGTTTGCATGGTCAAGTGCCCACTTGACCGGGTCAGTATACGGCATGAAAGGAGGTTTGGATGCAATGTTGTGAAGCTGCGAATTGTTAATTTTAGAATATGCAGACTGGTTGTGAGTAATGGCAGATAAGTCATCGTTGTCGAAAATGGATTAAATCATGGACCAGTTGAGATGAAGGGTTTCAGATACTCGCCCAGTGGTGTCATTGAAGATACCGACATTTGGTTCATTTCTCTTTTGCTCGTTTAGGGTTGTCTTAGACCTGGTATTTCTAGACATACTGGCTGACTTGGAGATAAATTCTGATTGAAATTTGGAAACCATTATTCCAAATTTACCACGGTGAAAACAACATAAAATAACCTCTAAGACTAAGAAACTTACCAGTGGGAAGATTGGACATCAAGGATTGGTGAGTTTAACCAAAAAAATATGTAGTAAAAATCTGAGTCGCAGTAGAAATTGCAAGTGAAAATGGTAAAAAAATCATAAATTTGAATGAATTAAATAAGTCACGACTAAACGGGAGAAAATATCTCGGCCGTAAATCTCTAAAAAAATGTACGCTTGATATTGAAGAGGAAAACTAAAATGCAGAGATGAAAAAGAACCAAAAACTTTAGATATTCTGATTTTCACAATCTCCAATCTGCATATACAAGTTGCGAAATGGGGGATGATATTAGCAATCAAGATTTTTTTAAAAAGTTTCATGATATGCAATCCACAAAACAATTGCATATTGTGGGTTGCATGTAGGAAATGTTGCAATAAATATAATTCTATTGAGTTTCTCTTTCCGCAATCCACATTGCGGCTTGTGGCTTGCGGAACTGAAAAAGGAAAAAATGCAAAAAAACTACTTTTCCGCTTTTTGTAATCCGCATTGCAGAATGAAGAAATGAAAACATAAAACCTTATTTTGAAAACAATGACAAACATTTGTCAAACCAATAAATTTCAACATTCCACAATCCACATTGCGGGTTACCAATTGTGGGAAATAGATTTCCAACCCCCCCCAAAAAAGGACTTGTGCAATCCTCTTTTCGGTTGCAGAATGTGAGTTATGGAAATGCAAACGTATATCAAATAAAAAGAGAGTTTCCGCAATCAACAAAACCAAAACAAGTTGCTGAAATACTCAATTGCGAAAAGGTTCAGTTGCAAAAAGACACAATCTTTTTACCCTCTCGGTGTTTCTTTGCACCTCTTGGTGCAAATGCTAATAATAAAAACAACAATATATGAGTAAAATTGAAAAATAAAATTATATTTTAGCCAACTATAAATAAATTAATAATTCAATGATAAACAAATAAATTGAATTATATGAGTGATTCAATAAAAAACACATAAATTTAATTCTTCAATCAGTGTAACATGACCAAGGGATAAGGCGTTAATGTGATTGTATCCAAATCCAAAGGGGTTCAAATCTTGTTTTTGGGAAAATGACCAAAGAAAACATGATTAATTGAAAGGGACTCCTCTCAAATCTAATTCCTCGACCATTGTTGACAAAAACTGACATGCATATGGTTGAATCGGAAGGGATCCTCAATTTTTCGTATTTTCCTTGAAGATCTCATGCATTTATTTATAAAATTGAGCCCAAGGTGGATTAATGGCGCTATTTTGAGTAATTATGCACAAAAATATGGCCAGCTATCTCTAAAATGCCATAAAAATATGGTTCCTAGGCTATTGCTAACAAAAATGGTCGTGAATGAGATTGAAGTGGAAACCCTTAGATTTTAGATGTTGGAGGTGAATGTCCATTTTTTTGCGGGTTTGAATTTTTTTGTACTTCTATATAATTTTTCATCGAAACACCATTCCAAGCGGTGGTCATTCTATTTATAGCTCAACTAGAAGCGAGCATTTTTTTTGGGGGGGGGGGATTTCAACTTAGGGGGTTGTTTTTTATGAACCTCATTGGTCCAATTGATATCTTTCTCAAACATAGGGCATGATTCTTTTGATAGATATGTTGGTTTTCCTTATAATAAAAAGATAGTGTTGTTGGAAATGTTATAGTTGATTTTCTGGGTCTCTCTATTCCACATATTTGTAAACTCTTCTAGTGTTTCCATGACTGACTTCCCTAGATTGCTCTCTCTAATATTTAAAAATTGATTTATTTCCTAGGATAGGAATTGATCTCCCCAACGTAATCAATTATTCTCTCCATTTTCCCTAGATGGAGGTTGATTGATTTACTATCTAGATTTGCGAAGATATCTATCAACTATATGCTCAAAATTTCAAGATTCTGGGTAGTCATCTAATTGGATTTTTAAGGGTTAGATTTTTTTCTTGGCTAGGAGTATTTATCAAAGCTTCCAACAAATTTATACATTAAAAAACAATTGTTATACTATAATTCATGCTATTAATATGTGTACAAGTGTGAAGAGGCTATCGAATCGCATGTCATGGTGGACATGGAATATATGTGTTAGTTTTATACTTCATGATAGGGAGAGGAGTGTATCAATATGCCATATATTTTTTGTAATATGCTTGTGATTCCCATTTCAAAATGGGAAGACATTATAGATGATAACTTTTGTTATGAAACCCTTGCAATAGATAAGAAACAAGGTGTTATTAAATAGAAATAAGATAAATGAAGAAAACAAACAATGTAAATAATCTAGGAAACCCAAAAAAATATGATAGATTAGAACAAAGGGCCTATATTTATTTATTTGACAAAAGTCATATTTTATAGATTTACAAGGAGTCTTGTAATACCCTGGTTTTGACCCCATGGTATTAAAATTATACATGATGTATTTACTATTATTAAATCATGGCGATGAGCTCAAGGCCAAGGCCCTGCCATTGATTTTGTGTTTTATGTATCGACGATCAAGGTTGATGCCGATGGTTCTCATGCTGGTCAAGCATAGTATATTTTTGAGATATCATGTAAATATACAATTTAATAAAATACTGCAACTAGCTATGCACTGCAATGAAAGAGATGGGGGTATGATTTCACAAGGAATAGGGAGGGGATTTATCCAAACCCTTGAGCAAATAGGGTGAGACCAGATTTCAATGAGAGAAACCATAAGTTCTCATCTACCCTTTTCATCCTCCATACTCAATCATTCAATTCTTTTAGAAGAGCGGTTGAGGTAATTAATGCCTTGGGTAGAGCGAGGCATGGAAGTCAGTTTCGTGACTGAGACATCCTGCAGTCCGGGGAAGCCACATTCTTTCTTGTAAAGCAAGTAATCACGCGAATACGTGCCCATCCCATCATTTCCGGAGTCGCCCAGAACAGTTTTGGTAATTCTTCCATTCCATTCCATGATTCGACTATAACGAGTCATGAAATGGGTTGTGCAGCAGTGGTATCCTCATTCACGCAGGAAATCGACTCGATTATTTGGATTCACATGAAGTGTAATCCCGTAGACGCAACAAGAGCTAGCAGAGGCATTCGTTTCATGCTTTGCAGTGTTTCTATTCACCTATCCTTTGATGGGAACCCTGGTTGTTGTGTTACAGTGTTTTTTTGTGTGTTACATAGTGGAGTCTTGTGTTGCTATGTCTCCTTGTTATGTGTTGTTATGTGTTCCCTAGTTTGGGTCTGAACTATATGCAAGACTTAGGAGTGGAAGAGGCATCAAATTGGATTGATAAACCTAGTGAGGAGAGGAACCTCAAAAAAATATAAGAGTGGTTGGTGAATCTTCTATGCACAACCTGAAGAGCACTAGAAGGGAAGGTATAGCCTGAGGGACTGTGTAGCAGAGAAGGGGATATTTCCTTGTGTTGGGTGTGTGGGTATTGTGGATGCCAAGACATATAGATCTTATGGAGGTGTCCCTAGCTCTGTGAATGAGCCACTAGCTTATCCATTCCACCTTTCCACTGCCTTAGCATCTTGATAAACCCAAACGTAGAATATTGGCTTGGATGATAGCCTAATAAACCCAATGGTATATTGGCTTGGATGGGCATCCTGATAAACTCATTCATATATTGGCTTGGTTGAGTAACCTGATAAACCCAATGGTGTGTTGGCTTGGTTGTGTCTTGATGTGCATTTGGCCATGTGTGATCATTGGCTAGACAACCTGATAAACCCAAATGTTAGCTGGCTTAGCTGAGTAACCTGATAAACCCAACAACATGATGGCTTGGATGAGTATCCTGATAAACCCATCTCTTAGTTGGATTGGTTGGTCCTTAATGTGAATGTTAGCTTGAATTCCTGTAGTCTGATAAACCCAACTGTTAGTTGGCTTGGCTGAATAGCGTGATAAACCCAACAGTGTATTGACTTGTTTTCCTGTAGCTTGATAAACCCAATTGTGTATTGTCTTGGTTGGACAGTCTGATAAACCCAACTATAGGTTTTCTTGACTGTGTTTGATATGTTTTGGCTGTGTGCGAGCCTATTATTCCCTAGTTCCTTGTGGAAATCATCCCCAGCTCGGGGGTGGAATTTGTGTTGAGAGATTGATGAACATAACTATCCTATGGTTGGGTGGAACTTTGCAGCGACATAGCTAGTTGGGGGACAACTTCATCTTCAAGATAAGTATTCTCTGTTGTATTATTTCTGCAATGTATTTTCTTATGAATGTACTGAATATGTTAAATGCTTATTAAATATTTAAGTAAAGTTTACTGTTGTTAAATTTCCCTGCATTTTTCATCTGTATATGCCTTGTGTTTTTCCACTACATTTTTCTTATGATCATGAAGGTTGGATACCTGGCCCAAGAGTCAGAAATACGGCTATCTTAAGGAAAAATTTGTTTTTTCTCCCTCTAGAATCCACCTACAGAAGGCGGAATTCGGAAGGAGGGAAAAATGGGAAAAAGATAAAGAAAATGTTGGATTTCTGCACCCCGAGCCCAATGTGAAAGGAAAAAGTTGGAAGGTGGAAATCGACAAAACAAAAAAAAGGTTAAGGAAAAAAGTTGGTTTTCCGCACCCTGGTATCGACTAGCGGAAAGGAGAAAGTCAGAAGTCGGAAAGTGGGAAATCGAAAGATAAAGTATTCATTTCGTGGAATTCCAAAGTCCGAAGTCATAAATCAGAAGTCGAAATGTGGAAAGTGAACAAGTAAAGGTATTGTATCTCGGGATTTTCGAAGTCCAAAGTGCGAAGCCGAAAGTCGAAAAGAGCAAAAGTGACAAGAGAGCATCCCACGTTTCAAGATTTCCGCAACCCAAAGTCGAAAATCAGAAGTCGGGAAGTCGAAAGTCAGAAAGCAAAAAAGTGACAAGTGAGCATACCACATTTCAGGATTCTTGCTACCTGAAGTCAGGAATCGAAAGCCGAAAGGCGGAAGTTAGAAAAGATAGTTTCAATGTGGAAACAACTTTTCTGGTTGCAGAGTAGATTTGTCTGCTGCAGAACGACTATTATAGTGGTTTTTGTGCTTAAGAATGAATTTTAAAGGATGAACATGACCCATGATTGTGTTTAAAGAGAAAGAAATAATGAATTTTAAATTATTACGCATATCAGTCAGGTGTATGGCCACGTAGGTACATGAACAATGTGGTATCAGAGTGAGTAATAAAGTCATGTTCCTCCCTTATATGCCAATGTGGAGGGGAGGGGATGCTACAATGTTTGGTATTAGAGCTATTCGTTACAACATTGGGCCTAAATTGGCTGAGCTGAATATTTTTATAGAGAGAAAACTGTAGTGAACAATCGGTAAGTGGTTTTTAAATTCTGAGTTTCCCACACAAATAACAATGATTTTTATTAACACATTTTGTAGAGTCATAGTGCAGTTTGGAAAAGTTGGTTATGGCTCGGCCATGAGAATCAACAACATGAATGATGGACAGGATCCCTATGAGCTCGAGGAAAATGCTATGGGGGAAAACATTCGAGTTGGAAATGTTAGGATATTTAGATACTTAGGAGTTAGTTAAGATCAACTTGTGTAATATATCTATTAGGTAAAGTGTGTTTCTTTAGTATGCATTAGTATGCATTTGTAAATATTCTAATCCGATGGTCACGATATGTTCTAAACATAAAGTGATCCGATGGTTCAACTTTTCTTAGATCATACCTACCATTGATCCATGGCTTAACACCCGATTGGTCCATGATCTTTATTTGAAGAGCATGGAGAGTCCTTGGTTAGTTGATCGATTCTGAGAAGCTCATATGTAAATTTCTTTATTTTGCATAATAAATTGCTCCAATTAGCTATTTGGCTGGGGCCGTGGACTGTTTCCCTCTTGAGGGTTTTAACCACGTGACAAGAATCAGTGTATTGATCTATGATCTGTTTGTGTGAAGTGATTTCTCTAGGTTTTTGGTCTCTTGGGAGTACCCTGTGTACCCAAACATTGTATCATAGCGTTTATGAAGAGCCACTTCTGGTTTTGATCAAGATCTGGAACCGGTGTTGCCGAAACTTTGAAAGGGTTTTTGGTTCTGGAGTTTCTATGCATTTTTGGTATATGGGACCTATTCCATTGCGTTTGGAGCACCATTTCCATTGAGAAATAGTTTTCATTTCATTGAAAACCATTTTCGTTTGATCCAGAAACACCCATTTCAGAAAATCTGAAGGTATAATGTTACAGTGACAGATTTTTATTTTTATTTTTTTAAATCTCTCATATTTTATCAATTTTATTATTAGATATTTATTGTTTTAGCCTCAGTCTGTTTCCTTCCCTGGCTGCATATGCTCTTTGCCATGCACCATGCGTGATCGTGACGAATCAGAAACAGAAAGGGAAAGTTTTTTTTTTCTTGTCTTCTCGGCTATGTATGCTCTTTGTCGTGCACCTTGTGCGACCTCGCCGATTCAGAAACAACGAGAAAACTTGAAAACGTAGAATTTCTGGGTAAGCTAACCAAGATCTAACCCCACCCATATGTGGAAAAGTTTTTTGTGTGATTTGCAGGAAAAAAATGCAAGCACACAGAACGACCAAAAAAAACCCTTCCTCTTTCCATTCTTTTACGTACCTTTTAAACTTAGCTCACTTGGTTCAAAGTTGTTTTATTCCTTAATAGGTCTTGAGTTCAAGTCTTATTAAGTCACTTTTTAGTGCATGCAATTTCTATTTTCAAGTTACTTTATTGTAAAAGTGCATCTCACTTAAATAAAATAAAATAAAAAGTGAGTCACTTAAGTCTTTTAATTTATTGTTGCACTATTTAAAAGTAACATTATTGTAAAAGTGAACATCACTTATTTTACAAAAGTGATTCACTTAAAAAACAACTTTCTTGTAAGTGATTGTCAAAGGTTCATCTTGGGAAGAAGGGGCTGCCACTTCACTATTCGTACATCTTCAACATTTTCTTTGATCAAGCATAACTTCATCATCCATAATCAGTTTTCAGTGTTGTGTTTTTTGAAACAACCTAATTTTTCGAGCTCTTTGCATCCACAGAGGTAGTTTCTATTTTTTCAACCATTATTTTACATTATGTCCGTCCCTTATGATATTCTACTTACCAGTTCTAACTATTTCTCATGGAAATCTTGTATGGAAGATGGTCTACAAAGTCAGGGACTTTTTAGAATTACCTCAGGGAAAGAAACAAAACCCACTGATGATGATAAGAAAATAAAATGGGAAAATAGATGTGATGAAGCTCGTGGATTGATTGGGATGTCAATCTCTACTGATTTGTGATTCCATATATCTAGAATTGATGAACCTAATAAAGCTTGGGAAAAGTTGGAATTTGTGTTTGGTAAACACAATGAAATTCGAGGTCATGAACTTGAGAATGAGTTGATTTCTTTGAATCCAAGTGATTTTTCATGCATTCAAGATTACTTATCTAAGTATAAAACTCTTAGACTCTTATGTGAAGAATGCAAGATTAAGAAAGAAGACAAACAATGTATTTATCATATTCCTTCCAAACTTGGACCTGCCTATTCAGTTTTTGTATCTACATTTCAATCCATGAAAGAATCCTTGAATGCAGCTAGCTATCAAGAGCCTACTCTTGAATCATTTTGTGATTTGTTAATTAGAGAGCAAGATAAGCTCATTCATCTTGGAATAATTAACAATGCAGATACATCTGGGAAAGCCTTATTGTCTAAACATAAAGAAAAGTCCAAGCCTCCTAAGAAACAAAATTTTCGCAATAATAAGCCAAACAAGGGTCCCAAACCCTCTCAATCAACTCCTTCTTTAAAAAATGACAAAGGATCCAAGACAAAAGGAAAGAATACTGGGCGTCATTACAATTTTTGTGGGAAAGATAATCATGATGAATCTAAATGTTTCAAGAAGATGGCAGCCTTGGAAGCAGCAATGAAGAAGCACCACATCAGCCTAGATTCATCTTCAGAATCTACCTCTCATGGCCATGCACTTTGTGCTTCTGGTTACTCTTATACTGCATCTTCTTCTTCTACTTCAAATGAATGGCTCATTGATTATGGAGCCTCTTATCATATGGCTAAGGATCAAGCCATCTTTTCTACTATGCATGAATGTAACACCAAACAAATATTTGTTGTTGATGATAGATCTCTAAGTGTTGTAGAATCTGGAATAGTTTCAATAAAAATGGTCATTTCAGTGATGTACTATGTGTTCCAAAAATTTCCTGTAATTTGTTATCAGTCTATCAAATTACTCATTCAGGTGAAGGTAAAACTGTGACGTTTACATCTCACCAATTTGTAATCAAGGATTTTAAAAATCCTCAAAATGTCCTTGCTACTGGAACTGTTGATGATATTACCAGGTTGTACAAATTTAACAACTTTGGGTCATCACCTTTTCCTTTAGTTTTTGTTGCTCATAGTGATAACTTGAACAAACTTTGGCATGAACAATTTGGTCACTTAAATTATCGCTCATTGCAACAACTATGTAAAGACAATATGGTGATTGGTCTTCCGATGGTATCTTGCAAGGATGGTGTTTGTTCCAGTTGTGTACTCGAAAAACATCACCGGGACAATTTTGACAAACGTGCTTCTTAGCACACCTCGGTTCCCTTAGAGATTGTGCATAATAACTTGTGTGGTCCTCTTCCATCTGCTTCGTTTTCTGGTTTCAAATATTTCTTAACTTTCATTGATGACTACTCCAGATGCACTTGGGTTTACTTCCTAAAAGTTAAGAGCGAAGTATTTAACATGTTCTTGGCCTACAAGGCCCTGGTTGAAAAACAATATGGTCATCAAATTATTAAGTTAATATCTGACAATGGAGGAGAATATGTTAACAAAAATTTCACTACTTTCTACACTGAACAAGGAATCCAACAACAACACACTATTCCATATACACCACAACAAAATGGTGTAACTAAACGGAAGAACCGTACTTTAAAAGAAATCTCTAATTGTATGATCCAATCTAAGGGACTAAGTCTTCAATATTGGGCTGAGGCCATAAATTGTGCAAATTACATAGTTAATCGCACACCAACTAAATTTTTACAAGGTATAACACCGGAACAAGCATGGAGTAAAATTAAACCAGATGTAAGTAACTTCCGTGTGTTTGGTTGTGAAGCATGGGATCACATTCTGGATGAAAAATGGAAAGCATTACAACCTAAAAGTGAAAAGTGCATATTTGTTGGATATTCTGAAGATGTAAAAGGTTATAGACTTCTTCAGCCACATTCTCATGATATAATCATTAGAAGAGATGTTAAATTTGATGAAAATCTCTTGATCTGCGAGACTAACTTGGTGGGTGTTCCATCTTTGGCCTGCGAGCCTGATTCGACGATTGTTCCTTCTTCTTCTTATTCTTCTTCTTCCAAATTCCTTGACATGTTTCCAAATCCAATTTCTGATGATTAAAGTGAGGATGAAAATCCACCTCCTCCTGCTCATGTTCCTCCAGTTGCACCAGCACCAATGCTTCCTCGATGGGTCCGTTCAACATGTGAAGCAGCTGGTGATCTTACTGGTGATTCTAGAGATCAACGTCGAACACATTCTTAGTTTCAGCAAGTCTCTTCTCTTTTGGCTCAAGTTTCTGAGAATCACGATCCATAAACTTTTGTAGAAGCTTCAGGAAATCCAGAATGGGATGTAGCTATGGATGAAGAATATCGCTCCTTAATGGCGAATGATACTTGGGATCTTGTTCCTCTTCCAAAAGGAAGAAAACTTGTCATATTTAAATGGATCCACAGAACTAAGTATGCATTAGATGGAAGTGTTGAAAGACTTAAGGCAAGGTTAGTTGCCTAAGGTTTTTCCCAAGTTGAAGGGATTGACTACAATGAAACCTTTTCTCTTGTCGCAAAAATGAACTCCATCCGCCTTATTCTTTCCCTTGCAGCCTTACATAACTGGGAAGTCCATAAAATGGATGTCAAGTCTACCTTTTCACATGGTGATTATAGGAGGAAATTTACATGGAACAACCTCCTGGATATGTTCAGGATAACTCTAGCCTTGTTTGTCTCCTTAAGAAATACTTATATGGCCTTAAGAAAGATCCTAGAGCTTGGTATGCCAAAATGGATAGCTTTCTCCTTGACATTGGTTTTTCTAGATGTCATTCTGACCCCAATGTCTATACCAAGAAAGTAGGAAACCATCTCACACAATAGAATTTCAACCCAAAATTCAACACCTTGCATGTCTGAATTTCGACACTTCTCTGTCGCATTTTCGACACATACACTTTTTTTTGCCGTTGGTGGCATAACGTCGGATATTTGACAGCCTACCAATGTGGGTCAAATATCCGACACACCATGGTGTAGCCTATTCGATAGTTTTATCTTCCAAAGTGTCAATCAAAACTTGCATAAACAGTCAGATATCCGATGCCATCCGACACTTGAAGAGTCAACCTTCTGACGGGCAGAAGTGTCGGAGGAATGGCGACGCCATCGATGTTTTTATCCGGAAAGTGTCGGATGTTCGGTGCCCTCCGACACTTGAAGAGTCAGCCTTTCGATGGGAAAAAGGGTTGGAGGCATGGCGACGTCATTGTATATTTGAATCAGCCCGACACTTGAAGCATCGGTCGTCCGACGGTCTGAAGCGTCGGAGTCATGACACTGCCATCGGAAGGTTTCGTTGAAGCATCGGAAGACCGTCGGAAAAGCGACGCCTGTTGGTATTTTAACAAAAAAAAATTGAAATATTTCACTAAGATATAGCGATTTGATAACAAGTGTGGGCCAGGGAGTTGGTGGCTTACACAGGAACTTCCTTTAGCAAAGCATTCAACCTTCCTCGAGGCTAAATTGTTGTACGTTAAAGCAGGCTCCTCCCAGGCACAACCATGATTTTGCATATGGTCCCTCAAGACAACGATTTGTCATGAATGTGGGCTCGGGATTTGGTGATTTGAGCAGTAATTTCCTTCCCCAGCAAAGCCTATTGTCCTTCCAAACTAAATCGTTGAGCTTCCAATGCACACACGTCATCATGCACAACAATTTGCTTCTACTAAGCTCACATAACTATTTAAATCTAGACGACAACTCCAGATTAGATGTTCATTGATGTTTTTACATGTCTTTGCTTCCAAAAGGAATCGTTGTGTGTGTTGGTTTCTATCTTCTATCAAAGACAACAATTTACCTTCCCAAAGCTAAATCATTATGTATCCTTGCTCAACTGCCTTTCAAACACAACAATTCCCTCTGTCATTACTTGGACAACAAAATAGTGACAAGTGGATCCCTGGGAGAGGCTGGCAATGCGGGAAAAAAATTGATCTCCCTTATAACCCAATTTATCCAAATTTATCATGCATTTCCCTTTGTAATTTATTATATAGGCTTTCCATTTTTATGCATTGTGTTGCTGTTGTGTTTTCTACAGGCTGGGAGCATGAGTTTATAGCATCCAATCCTTTTTTAGCTAGTGAATCCCTTTATTTTCCTGGAGAGATGGCAACAAATCTTTTATGAAAGATTTATTTATAAGAAGACCAATGATCAGCCAGTCAATGCCTTTGATGCAGTGAATGGAGTCTATGAAGGCTTTGGCTACTAAAACAAATAGATCTTGAAGTCGAGATATCTCACAGTCTAATAATAAAGTATTTGCCGGAAGAAGCAAAACTCTATAAGGCTTCACAGTTGCTTTTTACTACAGGAAAACATAATGTTCTATTATAACCAACATCGGTGGCTAAGTATTAAGCACAACGATTACCATCTAACTACTTTGTATTAGCTATTATGCACGGGGCAAGGAATGCCTTATTGTCTATGACTTCGTACAAAGAGGAAATCTTTAAGAGGGCCTTCATATTGAAGAGCATAAACCAATGATTCCATATAAATACTGGTTTACAATGGCTGTGGAGTTGTAGAAGAATTAGATTGGCCCACTTTTTAAAAGCAAAATGAAGCCCACGAAAAAGTTGATCACAAAAATAAATTGTATGTTTTTTCAAAGTTTTTGCTTAAAACTCCTACTCTAGCTTTGTTAATGCATTTTAATGATGTTAGTAAGTTATGGCATGATATGTTTGGGAATATTAACTTACGTTAACTGCATCAATTAATCAAATAAGATGGGATAGTGGGGTTGCCACCTATATCCTTCATAGATGGAGTTTGTCCAATATATACTCTTGGTAGGCACCTTGAAGAGATATTTGAGAAAGGAAAGGCTAAGAGAGCCACATCACTTCTTGATTTTGTGCCTGGTGACATTACTGGTCCCTTTCCTCACCTATCTATGAATAAATAAATATACATACTAAGTTCTAACCTTCATGGATTACATCTCTATATACAGAGGTGTCTACTTCTTAAATCACAAAGCTGACGTGTTTGCTTTTCTTCGAGATTTTAAAGCTCTTGCAGAGAAATAATCTGGTAAGGGGATCAATATCCTTCACACAGATAATGGTGGAGATTATTCCAATAAATATGTAAATAATATATATCCTTTTCACTTACAGTTCAATATGGTATGCTTCTATATATCCTTTTCATTCTAGAGCACACACTCTGCCGGTGATCATTGAATTTTATGCATCAAAATAATCTAATTAGTGTTTTAGATATGATATATTTTCACTCAACATGTCCAAATGAGTGATGATATAGAATAATTTTGTCAAACATATAAATAAAATGCATGCTCATGTCCAAGTCAACTGAAGGACTAAAATGTAAAATATAAGTAGTTTAGGGTTTCCCAATGGATATATAAATCACTTGAGAAGAACTCAGGACAATATAAATGATAGAAAAATAATTTAGTTGTCAATTAAAGATAAGGGCCAGAGAGAAGTTATGTTATTTACAAAGAACTTCATAATGCAACAAGTGTAGAAAAAGTGTCTGATATGCTATATCATATCATGCAATAGCATATCGAACCTTAAGGAAGAAAATGCCAACTAGGTCAAAAGGGTAAAATAAGGCATGACCTTGCCCAAAATATAAAATTTGTCAAAATTTCCAGGGAATTCCAAAAAGCAGAGGTTAGAGGTGCTCTGCAGTCAACACTGTTGTCAAAATTAGTGGAACTATCACAACCTCTCACATTTGTATATGTGTCTACTACTTCTCTTGGACCATCATATAACATGAAATCCTCTGCAGTAGTCAGGAAATAGAGGGAGAAACAACTAGGTATGGAAACTCTTTATACCTTAGTGACTGGAATCAATTCAAGTGATCTTGGTTTGCAGAAAGAATAGTTCCAACCTTCAATTTCATTTGGCCAAGATAAGATCAAACTCTCTTCTTATGGTCCCCATTGCAAGAAGAGTCGCATCAAATGGAAGTATTACAGATTCAGTAACACCTTTGAACATTAACAGTCCTTCCACCGAAACAACACATATGCCTAGTTTGGTAGCTAAAGTATATCAACCGGTTGCAATTGTTAGCGGATCCTACACACTAGGGTGGTGGATCCAGTAATAGTGCTAAAATCAAGTTATATGCAACATAATTTCACTCTATGATTGTTCAATAGAAGAGACAGGTGATTGTCTTTGATCCTTTAAATAGTTGTTGGGATTCTGGTAAATGTATGCTTGCTTGTCCTTTTATGACTGGTTGAGAATCTATAAATGTTTGTGAAGTCCCTCTTGCAATTACAATATTGAATCATGTGGAAGCACCATTATCTGCAAATCAATGGATCTAGCAAAATATTTCATGCGAAGAATATGCTCTAATATAGGCTTGCTTATGGATTCATAGGGGAAACTTATCAAATATATTACTATTTTTTCTTTGGATTTATGGTAAAATGATGGGTGAATTCTAGGGTTTCATGCACATGCAAGATTGATGCTAGCATTGTTGGAAGAATGCAAGCACAAGGAGGATCTAGGGTTTTCTTGGTTGCTCCATTGGTAAAGTTTGGTGAAATTATGCTTCTATGGATTGAATGGTGGTTGTAATGCTACGTTTTCTTTGAATTAGGGATTTTTACCAGCTTTTGTCAACTTTTACATGTTATAAAACATCCTCTTGAAGTATTTTTCTCTTGTTTGTCCTTAGATCTCTGAATTTTTCCCTAATTAGGATCCTCCAACAAACCCTAGAGGTTGTTTTTGGAATTCCTAGTTGGTGAGGCTTAGGGAAATATTCCAAGAGGGAGGCTGATCACCATCCCTCATGGCCTTGGGTTTGAAGTAAATTTCACAAAAACCCTAAGATTTGTCATTTTGATCAAAATGTAGTATTTCATGTGTAAATATACGCATTTGCGTGGTTAGTGTAGTGTTAGATTAGATCTGCTTTTTTATAAACTAGAAAACCTTAGAAATTTATAAAATTCAATAATCCAAAAATAACAACAATTTTCAAATTATAAGCCACCCTCAAATTTTGGTCTGCCTATGTAGCCCTAGATCCTCCAGTGCGTCACCTATCTTCTTGTCTACATCCACAAACTTCAGAAGCAACCTTAAAAAACCAGTCAAATGTCAGAGTTAGGGTTTCATATTTGATATGTTTCAAGGGTTGGGATGATTTGGTCTTGATAAAAGGTTACTTTATGCCTTACAATGACCCCATTTAATTGTTTAGTAGGGAAATTTAGGGACTCTTTCCTTACTGATCAGTGTTACTATCGTTTCTATCCCTAAAACCTATCAAAAAGGCATGCAAAATCAACCAAGTTAGGGTCATATTTGAGTTATGGGGAAATCTCAACAATATAATTGAATTCTGCCTTCCAAAAGCATTATTTTCAGGCTAAGGAGTACTTGTATAAACCCTTAAAAGGATGGTCAACTCAACTGGTAATTCATGTTGATGTACAATAGTATTTACAGTTAATCTAAATGATGATAATAATGCCTATGTGATGATACATGATGGTTGTTAATACTTACACTTGCTAGCTGATAAATTTGTCTACTAATGTTGATTTCAAAGAAAAGTGGTTTAAATGATAATACTCTATTGGTTATGATTAAAGATCGAGTCCCAATCATAGGCTACTCCATCCAGATCACGTTCACCGGGCCCGACAGAGAAGATAATAGCTCTTTTTTCCCTATATCCTTGGTGTGGCTATGCAACACTCATGGTTTACAACAATAGCATATCGTGCACAGGCCTAGAAAAAACCACTAACTTATACAAGAAATTTACAAAAGATCAAAGGTATGCATGCTTTACCGACGGACCAGCTAGCAAAGAAGTTCCAAAATCTGCAATAGAAACACAACCTCTAGCACAGAAACCTGCAACAAAATGTTCATAAAATGCCATCAATATTTTCATAAGATTCCTTAAGAAGCAATCATGTGCCCAATTGAATAAGATGGACTATATGCTGACCTGTTGATTGATCATCAATGAGGAAGTCTCCCATGTCAAACTGAAGGAAATAGAAAAATCAATTTATTAGAGTATATTAATCCCATGACATACCTACTAGTAACTATATTGACTCATACAATTAACATGGTATGCATGTGTTTATCCTTAAATACAATCAATATTAAACCTGGAAAACTAACATGATTCTATTACATACCTTCCAGTAATTGTTTCGAGTAACAGGAGCATATTTATTTTTACCCTTGAAGTGATTAGGATCAACACCACCAAAATTCATGGCTGCAAATGGGCTTTATTCAATAAAAACATATTTTCCTTGGGAAAGAACATCGAAATTGTTTCCAACAAATGTGAAAATGTTGCCTTAAGCGAAAAGAAGTCATACCAAATCTAGTGATCTATCATTCTAAATCAGTGAAAATGACTGATACTCTTTTTCAGGCCGTGGATACCTCTAGAAGATTGCCTGAAAACAACAAAAATAAACAGTTTTTATAACTTAACCATTCAAACAATGCCTTCTAGAAATAAAGTAGCAAATAGATCTTTATTTTTTCAAGCAGATATCAATACTTTGTTACCATAATTATCAATGCAGTCATTCTTCTTTTGTATTCTAGAGTTGAGATGTTTGCTCTAAGTGACCACTTTAAACTCGGTGATAAATTGGAAGCAATACAGAAAGATATATATGCCTAATAAAAGATTTGCACAAAGAAGACTTTGTAACAAATTAGCAATTATGAGTAATAAAGTGCACAGTGATGTTGGGGTGAAAAGTTACAATGGAAACTGAAAATACCAATGTGTACCATGCCTAGCTCACAACCTACAGGGATAAGCAAAAATATAAACATAGGTGTACCACTACACAATCAACCATTAAAGTTGAACAAGATATGAGATTAAGAAACAAATTACAAAACTATTGGAGAAAGATAAACTAGGGCAGATAACAATATACTCATGCGGAATAATAGGGAAACAACGCTTCAGATACCATTTTCCTCACAAGTCTATCTATCTTTTTCTGTCTTTTGACCTTTCATATTCCCATCTAACTCAAATGCCTATCAAATTTCTTGTAATGAAATGCCTACATTTAATTTTGTTATCCTAGATATATGGTATTGGTAAAATATTACCAAGGGGCCATTTATCATGATAAATCAAAATATTTAAGGTGATTGTTTAGATTAGATAGAACAAAGTTCGACTCAATGTATGGTAATAATCATCATCAACTAAATGTATCTGTGTGCACATGCATAAATACCCAATACACAGCTCAATCAAACAAAAGAAAACATAATTATACCTTGATTTGTGGATCTTCACACTGTCTTCTTATGCTTTTCCTTTCAAAAGATCATTCATCATACTTCATTTTTTGTCCTGTTGCAGTAGTTTCATGTTAGGACCCATCAAATATATTTATGTTTGTTTATGAAAATAACAAAACCAATCTAAATAGATACAATTCTATTACAATGTAAATTACAATACTATTCAACTATTCAAGTAAATTAATTGTTAAGAATATATCACGTGATAACACATGGATAACAAAAAATACTATGTATATACGGCCATCGATCTAATCAAAACTCCATTTCTTGCCTCTTAAATATGGACATGCTTCTCAACGTTATCTATAACAAGTTCCAATGGAGGAGTCAAATAGCAATAGTGAAAATTACACAGTAAAAATATAGAAATAGATGTTTTTTAATGTATTCTTCCTTACCATTCATTGAGCTCCTCTTTGTTTCGAGAATAATTTAATATTCTATACTAAATAGGACCAACCATGTGAAGGTGGAAGCTCTTATGCCCCCCCCCCCCCCCACATCACTCTCAAATCCCCAAACCCAATGCATATACTTGCAAATAACAATTTATTTCACTATTTCACAATGCAAATAACAATGCATCTACAATGCAAATTATTTCACTCGATAGTTGAAAGATGCTTTCATTAAATCATTCTTTAAAACATTCATTAAACCATTCAATAATTCAACAGCTGAAAAAACCATTCATTAAACCATTCATTAACTCATTTATTAAAACATTAATTTAGTCAATGGTAGAAACAAAAATCAGTAAACCATTCAGTAAAGCATTCATTCATGAAACAGAGGAAGAAACCATTCATTTTTTTTTGTAAATAAGAATTACTCAAAATTTGTTTAGTCACTTCCTTTTTACTTTTCTTCTCTTTAAATATTTAGTTAGAGTCACATCTTCGGGAATCTGATCATCGGTATCCCTGCTAGTCTGCTCGCAAGGTTTAACTTCAGGCGAGGGGCGATGAATTTCTGCAATAATGTCAAAATCTTTCATTAATATATTTATATTTCGATAAATACGAGTAATTCATTTAAAAAACATTATGAATGTGTGTTTTTACCTGCCATGTGCACATCAACATGTTCAACATTATCTCGTACTGGCCCAACCTGTTCCGTGTTATGATCTGCAGCTACATGCTCTACAGTTGAATTGTGTAGAATTAGAATCAATGTTCATCATCTGCAATGGTCTATAAAAAATAGTAGCACATTAATAAATTCATTACCAGGATGAGAAGCATGATCTTCGTTTGGTTGGTCATGTACTACATCCTCGACATGAACGAGATCATTACTTTCCTGCACAAAAAGGAATAAATAATTTATGTTAGTTTATTTATAAGGAACAAATTGCATGAGCATTAATAAATTATCATTAAACTATACATTTTTCACACACCTGGGCACTAGATGGATCGGCAGAAGATCGTGCAGTATTCCTAGACAGGCTTCTTTGGTGTTCAACAACGACGTCAAAGCCCTATTCGAAGCCAAGCTTCATGTAATCCACGCTGGGAAATTCTTTGAACCGGTCGATCTTCATATTTGCATGATGTCATTAATTTTAAAGCCCTTTTTCAGAACAAAACAAAAATAATAATCTGTATGATATTTGGATGCAGATTCGGGTTTTGCGATACTTACATATCAGGCCACCAAGTTGGAGTAACCATCAGGCCCAAGCTTGTGTTGGCCAATTTTTTCAATTCTTTCCTTTGTGGCCTTAGATGTGTCCAAGATCCTAATTAAGTTTTTAAATACATTAGTCGATGTACCAAAATTGATATAAAAACTAGTAATAATAAGGCTTACCACTACATTTTGGAATGTATTGCATAACTCCTTGTTCCACCTGGTGGTATCTTTCTTGATTTTCTCAGGCCCTTCTCTTTTCCATCTTCCACCAGGGATTTCCACTCCATAGATGGAATCATTGGAGGGCGCTCATACCTAGGGTTCTTTTTTAGGTGAAACCTATATTGGTCTCGGACAATCTTTAGACGTTTTCCAGCCTTCTGTAGTACCTTCGATGTATCGAAGGTATCTTTTCCGAACAAACTAACCAAGCGATTAGTCAAATCATCCTTTAAAGCTTTTGGCTGCTTGTTCCACATTGCGCGGATGATGGGCCCAAAGATATCCAAGGCCAAATCATTCATATGTTTATAAAATATATCATTTCCTACAAAACATTAATGCCATCATTAGTCAACATTAGAAAATATTATCGGTATATTAGACACAAATTATAAAAACTAAATTGAACAATCTATAATCACCTGGAATCCTCTCTATCTTTATTGGAACCAATTCTTCATTCACCAAAAATGTACACACTATTGAACCAGTGCTAGTCACACGAGAAGATCCAAGAAATGCTTCCACATCTCTATCTAGCGCTGCATCCACCCCTTCTTCTGCAACATCTATTGTGGGTGGGGAAACATCGGCTACACCCTCCGTTGTCCTTGGCGGTGTCGCAGAGCATGTTACCGATTGTTCAGTGGACAATATGGGAGTAGTATGTTGTGTATGTGGAGTGGTTTGGTCACTGGGACCAACATTGCCTTGACCACCACTGATAATCTCCATAGCGCGCTGTAAATTCAAACCATTGTATTATAAGTTCAACAACATATAAAATCAAATATTATAAAGTTTTTATAAATGAATTTACATTTTTATTCGATAACTTACGTCCACTTGTTTACGTTGCTGTAACAACAATTGAATCCTTTGTTCAAGCCCTTCTGTTAGTGGAACTGCCAATGTCAGACGAATCAGTTCCTCATTTTCTTTTTCCCTTGTCCTTTGTAGCACCCTAAATGGGTCTGCAGACTCTCTATTTTCACTATCTCTCATCAACCGAGAGACCTCATTCTGTAAAGAGTTTTGAGATGCCGTTTGATAAACGAAATCCCATGTCTGCAATTGAAATATATAAAAAATTGCTTAGTCTTTGAAAATATAGTGTGCGCAAATAATTATATTAGGGATTGCATCTAGGATTACTTGACACCTAGATGAGGGCGTGGTTTGATCAACAGATGGGGATTTACCTCGATCAGCCACCTGCAAAAAAAGTAGAGAACATTATCACAATGAACGCAATATGTAAAAGCTAACAAATACAGAACAAAAATAAACACTATGCTACATGTTTTATATGTGTACATTTTTGAAGCATTTAGAATGTGGAATTACATTTAGGTTTACTGGTTTCCTTGAGGCTCCATTCGTTTGATCAACAGCTAGGGACTTTCCCCGGTCAATCTGCAAAAAAGGTAGACAACATTATCATCATGAACGCAACCATAAAAACGAAAGAATACATAACAAAATAAACATAATGCGTCACAATATACATGTTTACGATTTTAAAGTATTTGAAATGGAGAATTACATTCATGTTTGGATTTTGCCTTGATGCTGTAGTCGGCTGATCAATAGCCGGTTGGCTTCCCTGATCAACACTATGCATGGAAAATAGATAATATTATATAAACGAACCTAATATACTGATGAACACACATAACAATGTATCTGTATGTCCATCCTAAATTTAATATTATATTGGCAATATCGATGTATACTTGCTGCCTTGACTCAGGTCGGCAAACATCTATGGAGATGGAGGTGCCCCTGAGAGAACCCTGCATAAAAAACATACTAAAAGTTACATAAGGAAACATGAAAAGTAGATAATTTCAATTATATGCTAACGAAAATTCCTATAGATGTTAAAATAATTAATAAAAGGGTGGTTAAATTGTTTGTTGTACCACAACCATACTAACATTGTTTGTATCTACACGATTCAAATTGTAATCAATAAGTAGTTCTTCTCCAGCAACTATTGGTTTAATTGCACACACAAAGACACGGTTTCCTTCATGCGACTTGAATATGCAGTTGGGTTGCTTTAATGTAGATCTTGGTTATGTACTATTTATAAACCCCACAATATTACTGGTTGTTTTTGGCCTTCCGTCCATGTACATCATTGCTCCTTTATTTTGAGCTTTGTCTTTCAGTTGTATATAATTCGCTGACAACCCATATCTACGCATACTTCGTGTATATTGGACCAGGCGCATCCAATCACTGTAGTTGTAACAGGGTCCAACATACTCCATCAATTCTGTACATCTATCGTATCCAACCTTTATGCCATCCATGCAAAACAACCCCAATCCATGCAATGACGACGGTGCAATTCACACAAAAATAAATGTTTACTTTAGGAAGATCGCTAGGCACCCATTTTTTCACTAGGTGTTGGTACCTTAAGGGCACATCGATGTCTCCCACTGTCTCATCATCATAGGAACATGACCCCCCTCCTTGGAGAAAAACATTCATGCGTTTGTTGAATTTTCTTCTGATCTTCTGACATCTAGTTGATCTAGCCCGTGTAGACCTATTGGATGTCTCACTTTCCTCTAGCCTTCCCAAACTCCCTTCGTTGGAGGAAGACAGGTCTGACAAATACCTGTTTGGTTCTACCTGCACCATGGCCAAACAAAAATTTGGCATAAGCATAGCAAAATACTAGCAAAATAACGTGGAAAGACTTATAAGAAAAGAAACTTGGAAATACTTGTAAGCCAAAAACTTGTTAAAGAAAAAGCTTGTCAAGAATGAGTTTGGTTAATAGGTGTGGGAATTTGGTAGCCCTAAAAATTCTAATGTATGCTCCTCTTTTAGTTACATACAAGTCTCCATTCTAACTTATTGCTTGCATTGCCTTTTGCTAACATGAATTGGGTAGGCTTCATAAGCTTCATATGTATGCTTGTGGCCATTGTACTTTGGTTTTTCAACGTTGTCAAGCTTGAGACGATATGTTATGCATATGCATTACATATAACACTGCAATTTATGCCAATATATGTCTGTACAAAACCTGGAGGTTCTCCTTTAATGGACTATCTCCTTCAAAGAGCATATCTCCTTTAAGTGGTTTTTAGTTTTCCCATGAATGATCATTTGTGATGTTGTATATGATTATCCATTTTACCTAATATGTTTTATGGCCGTTTCCATGTTTTATAGGGTGCACATACTTGTTGTTTATGGCTTATTTTGCTTGAAAGTTGAACTGCCTAAAAGTGCACAGATCTCATCTAGGACCCTTTAAGAGTCATAATAACAACTATTGTTATAGGATTTTATTCTCCAAATGAAACACCAAAACCATACTTATTAGTTAATATTTGTGTAGGGATGTTTTTTTTTATCTCTCCCATAATTTATGATACTAATGGGATTGTGACTATCAATTCAATGCCTTATTTGCATAGTGGCATTCCTACAACATTACACTGGAAATTGAAAAAAATTCTAATGTATGCCCTAAGAATTCTTATGTATTCCCCTCTTTTAGTTACATACAATTATTCATTCTCACTTATTGCTTGCATTTCCTTTTCCTAACATTGCCTTTTCCTTTTACTGGCCTACCCCCTTTTCAACAATAATAGTTGCAAATTTAATCAAGTGTTTTTCTACCGAGGTGGTTGAGTCAACCGAGTTGACCCCCAACTGAGCTGTCTCGGCCTTTGAAATGATTGGAGTGACAAGTTTGGTACCAAACCAAGCAAATCAGGGTATGAATGAATGGATCGGTGACAAAATGGTCAATTTGTCCCAATCCATAATAAATTGACCAAGTGAATGTGTGAATGCACAGGTCACACACATGACACTTCAATTCAAAAAAAAAAATTAACCTAGAAATATAAACATCGAGACTCTAAACCTACTTCATTGTTGAGTCAATTAGATTTGTAGGATTCCTATACATCATAACACTATTTGGAGTAAAACAAAACTTTCTTTGTAGGCCCTAGATGCCACCCATGTGCACAATAGTCAATCTATAAAGTAGCCCCCAAATACAAAAACGTTCTTCACAAAATAGGGCATGAACCATGTGAACAACCTTCCAAGTGGACCAGTTCAATGAGTAACCTCCAAGCATGTAATATGTCTCATGAAATGGTGTATAAAATAGTGTAAGCATGCTTCAAATGATCACTTTCTCCTTTGGTAGGGATGAACACTGCCCTTATGCGTGTGTCTCCAAGGGTGAATGTTCCTCAAATAATGAGAGAAAGCCTTCCTCTAACAATAAACCAGTACACCAAGGTGAATTGGCCCTATTTAGGGCTTCCAAAACAAACTTCGTATTTTCAATGTCACACTAGGAGCAATGTTGGGCAGTCCTATGGGCATAAACAACTCTAGAATCAAGTATGAGCATCAAGGGGACAAATCTGAGCACTTTGGGAGCATTCTGAAGGTCACAACAAACAATAAAGCATCTCAAATCAGCTATAATTAGGCCAAATTTTAGATTTGGGCACATTGTAGCGATAAAATATGATGATCAATGTCAATAGGAGGCGGTCTTTGCAATTCTAGCTGTGAAAATGAGAAATCTGTGGGTGAAAGCAACCCTAAAATCTCATTCATATGCCTTATAGCAGCATCCACATGAATTCTGGGCACAAACAAACCTATTTGGCAGTAAAAAAGGGTATGAAGCAACCCTATTTCACCATATTGGGCACCCTTGTGCACTTATCCATCACCGAACAAGCGTACCTCTAAATCTGGGCCAAATTGGAGGGTTAAAAGGTAGTTATGGGCATGAATAGCCCTATGAAAAGTGATGAACAACGAAACAAAAAGGCTTTGAGAAAGCCATTGAATATGCTAATGCTTGGATTACCAACATGAGGGAAAGCCATTTAATATGCTAATGCTTGGACTATAATAGACCACCTTGGTTGGACACTAATGCAAACTCGTGTATGAGTTTGAGCCAACATTTTAGCAAACATGGACAAATAATGATGTTGAGTGCTTGGAGATCCTGTAGAGTGGATGTTTTAACCTCTGTGCTACTTTGAAGTGCATAAGCTAGCACTTCAGAGGCATATTTCCCAGTGGTAACCTACAACAATCATAT
>LPNX010737837.1:88812-99209 GCA_001517045.1 Pseudotsuga menziesii
GGATCCGAATGATCAAATTTGAAGGGTGGGTCTTAATTTCAATTGGAAGGGCATTTATTCTCTGAGCCCTTCAGAGATGAAGGGAAATATAAATAATTGTACTTTAATGGAAAAGTATAAATTAACCAAACCATTTCACACACAAAAATGCAAAAACCAAATATTGTTCTTTCAGCGCTTGTTCTGAAAGCATGCATGTATGTGATGGAGGGGCCTAAGTCAATTGAATCCTTGCAACTCATTGCATGGAGTCTAATGATCCATGGTTTAGATTGAGCCAGAATACCAAAAGAAGTTTATTAATGGTTGATTTCAGAAAGTTATAGGTGTGAGTAGTTAAGTGCTTATGGCTCTAAAATTTGTTGTGTTTTGTGCTAGTCCATGATTCACTGAATCCATAGTCACGGGTAGGAATTTAAATTATTTAATGAAAAAAATTAATGTGTATAACCTCTATGTCAAGACAGTTTTCCATGCTGATGCTTTCCACTACCCTCTTTATTGTATTACCAAAAGGCATGATAATCAGGAAGAAGACCTAAAATTATGGACTTCACCTTCAATGAATGCCTTGCAATCATATTGGTAATAACTATTTTGGTAGCGCTGAGGACAAATGTCGTGAGAAACCACAAATGTTTGGAAGGACGGAGGGATATAACATCATGATCATGCAACTCATCAAACTGAATACTATGCTTGAGCCAACAATTGTTTTTTTAATTTTATTAATAACCATTGTTTCTCCATATCGTGTTCCCAATGACACCTCTCTATAGCATTGCATAAATCAATTTCTGCACAATTTGTGATCCTAGCTACATGCCATTATTTGTATTTGCATGACATCGAGTGTTCTTTATAGTTGTCATGAGTCCATGATATTCATGCAAGAAATGAATTCTTGTAGAGGAGGACTTTTCAAACCTACCTTTTGAACTTTATTTTGATGAAAAAAAAGTGGACATTGGCAGCAAGGTTCACATATAAGTTAGTAGGCACAAATGCTGGAGCTCGTTTCGGGCCTAGTAGTAGACTAGTAGTTGCTGACACATTGTCACACTTTAGATTATAGCCCCAAGTGACTCGGGAGTCATATTAACATCTCGATGGCTAGTGCCTCATATTCATTAATGATTACTGGCCATCTTCAACAACTAATCACCGAGTGCATGACATGAGTGAGTAAGTGATTATAATTTATCATATTTACAATATTTTGAATGATGAGTTGAACTTTATAGCATAATAGTTTCAACATCTTGAGATATTTATATGAATGGGTAATTTCAAATGTTGCTCTTCTTTTGAAATGTTGATATAAATTATACCCTTCTTTATTGGAAGGGTAAAATTCAAATTTTAAATTTTCTTTGAAGGGAAATTTTAACTTTACACTTTTGGGAAGGGATAGAACCCTTTGGAAGGGCTGTGAAGGGTTCAATTATGAACGTTGCTTAGGATGCTAAATTTCAACCTTAGGATACCAATCTCCACTATTTTTTGACCCATATCGTCACAAAAACTCCGTGAAAACAAAGAGTTTGGAATTTGTAGGTTACTAGAAATGTGAAAAATTTGGAGTCACCAATAAGAGTGATGGAATATCAATTGATATTAGTGATCAAGTAAATTTTTTATTCCAGGGTAAAATATCAGTTCCTTGTTATTTCATTGAAATCAAAGGTAACTTAGTTACAACTTCAGCTATTACTGAGCACATGGAATAGATACAGCTATGTTCATCATCAGCAGATAGATGACAATTGATCAGCTTCATAGGAATACTAGACAAACCTTCAAAGGTAACACTTATAATCTAGGAATCTTGACTACATCCACATCACTAACCTTCAACAGACAGAGAATTCAAGTCTAATACTGAAGTAGCTAATCCAAAGAAGCAATAAACAAGAGAGATCATTAATATGAGGGGATCATCCACCTCAATCATCCAAAGGATGTCAATAGCAACAGCACATAAAAGACTCAAGTGCTAAGGGCTAGAAAAGCTGGAAAGTTCCCTGATCAGTACATTCACCATCAGTGAATTTAGTAAACTGAAAATGGCATGAGGCCAAGGTTAATGCTTCTTTGGATAAGCTATCAGCCTTAGTATTGTGTTCTCTGAATATGTGAACTTCTTTTAGCTGGATGAAGTAAGGTTAACATGATAGAGCTGAAGTTGTTCCCTGATAGTGATCAAGTAACTAGCAAGTATTGGATGCATACACTAGCAAATATGTGGTATAAACCTCAATACATCCCTAAACTAAGACTGTCATTGAGAGAAGGTACACATACCAATAATAATAATGTTGATAGTACATCGAGATAGGTGAGGCATGCAAGCAATGCATGTAGCGAAAGATGTAGGTACAATAATCAAGATAGTTTATTTAGTCAAACTTATTACCTTTCTTTTTTGCATTGACTTAGCCACTTTCAATTCACTAATTCTAAAATGGCTAATAAGTGTTGGATAATAATGGGGACGACTCATGGTATTATGTTTCATGGGGTTGCAACATCGCAAACTTGTGAGACATAATACCACAATCGTCACCATTGCTTGGCTGTACACTTGTTATCTTTTGTGAGATATAGTTCATGTGGATAGAGTTCTTGAACTCTGTCCTCATGGACAGTTGCTTTATAATATAAGGTTTATATAAAAAAACACCTTAAATAAGAAATCCATAACATTTGGCAGAATTCTGGCAAACCCCTGTTGTCACTACAATTTGGAAAATACTGGGTTAGGTTTGAGTTTCTTTCTAACCTAGGGATTTTATAATGATATTCAATGATCTTCTCTAAACCTCCCGTAAGCATCGCATTTGGGTAGAGTCAGCTTAATAGCTTATTTGCGAATTGGTTGCTGAGATAACTCACATAAAAACAATCAAACCAATTTGAATGCAAACCAAAATGTGATGGGTTCGTCCACTAATTGTAACGCTCATACTGGCCAGACTTTAGAATCCATATCAGCCAATATGGGTCAAATGTGGGTTATCTGAAACTGTCAAATTGGGTTTGTCATTAGTTGATCAATGTAAATTCATGCACAGTGAAGAAAACCCATGTTTGAAAGCTGATAAGGACGGATTGAAGTTGGTGAAGAAGCAGGCAGTATAGATAGAGACCCTTTGGGTTGTTGGTTATGAAAGAACCCATTCTCCTACTATATTACCTCATCCAAAGAATCTAAATTAGATGGTCCATATTGCTGAGATTCTGATGAGGAATATTTTGTAGGAAAACCCTTGTTTGATGATGAGATGGAAAATGCATGCATTTATCCATTTCATGAAGAGTTGGATGTTATATTTGAAATCAATAATCATAGTTTTGGGGGCCCCATATATGATTCATCTAGTGAAGCATCTAATGAGGAACCTAAATATTTGGAACCTATAGAACAACCAAGCATCCACTTTACAGGATCTCCAGGAACTAACATCATTATATCTATACTCATTCGATTTCCTGCAAAGTGTTGTAGCTTGCTTAGTGCTCCTCTATGTTTGTCATTTTTAGTTCAACTTAACAGTGAAATCAACAAGTCAAAGGAGATATTTCTAGTACATATCCTTGGTCTATTATAGTCCAAGCATTAGCATATTCAATGGCTTTCCCTCATGTTGGTAATCCATGTGTTTCCCTTGTCTAGTGGACAACCCCCTGGTTGTATATGCTATCCATTTGATTTGATGCATAGCTTAGATACATATAGACATGGATGATCTAAATGACACGAAGAAAAATCCAATCATCCATAAACTGAGTTAGATCAATTTTGGAAATCGAGTGGTTAATCGAGTTCATTCCAACATTGAAAAACCCTTTATAATCATTTAGGGGTGGGGGATTCATCTCATTCAAGTCATATTTCTAATTGTTGTAACAAAAACTTGGCACATAATAAAGAGTGGGAACTATTTCTGAAGGTAAACCACTGCTCTATTCGGGTCGAGTATTCACATAGAACTACTCCCTACTCCCTTGCAGCTCCGATGATGGGTGGGCTATAGTGAGCCAAGAGATAATGTTGCCCCTAGCTCTCATCTATCCTAATGTAATGTGGCAATATAGGGCATCTAAAAATTCAGTTTGGAATACACAGCAAACATCACAGAGATGTTATGAGACTTTGGCTTGGAGCTGGATGTTCGCTCTTTTTTTTTACAGTATTGATTTATATGTTTGTGAAGTGTTGGATATGACAGTTGGATGATATTTCCATTACTATTATGCTGACTATATGGGCTATTTTAGCTTGTCGTTCTCATGGAACGAACTTGGTACCATGAAATTGTTCTCTGTTTCTATTTTTGTGGATAGATGGGGTGATTTATCATCCGATGAATGGGTTTGGGCAGCGTTTATAGACTTTTGTTTTGTACGGGATCTGAACTATGGTTACAAATATGCATTCCATATCTACAAAATGTAATTTTGTCTCTCTACGGATGAAATAAAATTATGCTTTTTTTCTTTGGAAAAAAAAAGCAAACATCATAGCACTATATGAGCCATACCTTTCGATGAAATTTCCCTAGTGGAAGCAGGATTACGAGCATGTTGTTTACTTACTTACGAGCATATTGATCGAGCCATGTTCTAAGAAAACACTCATTAACTAACTCTTCTAAGGCCAAAAGTCCAGGCTCCGGTTCCGCATGTTAAGGAACGGAATGACCAATAGGGGTGCTAATGGTAAACCCCAACCTTGGTTATTGGGAAACGGGTTTCTAAGATTGAGGTGCCAGAGCAGCTTGCGAAAGTGAGCGGTTGATGGTATCAAATTATATAGCATAGGGTCCCCTCCCCCTTAACGAAAGTCAATATTGGACCGCTACTTTTTGAGATCGACAGAAAGGAGCAAACATCACAGCACGCACAAAAAACCCTTGTCACCCAAAAACCCTTGTCACAGGATGCTCAAAAACCATTTTCACGCATGCCCAAAAAATGAGGTCATGATGCTTACCCGTTGAGCCATGAGCTCCAAATCGAAACCGTGAACTCCAAAATGTGAACCGTGTGCTCCACATTTGAACCGTGAGCTCCAATTCTGAACCCTGAGCTCCAATTCTGAACCTTGAGCTCCAATTCTCAATCGTGAGCTCCAATTATCAACCGTGAGCTCCAATTCTGAACCCTGAGCTCCACAGGAGCTACTCCAAAATTCACAAAAACTTCCAAATTGCATAGAACTGTCCAAAACGAGTCGCGACAATGTCCAAATAGACTATTTATTTTTTATTATATATTATATGTATTTTATTTTTATTATATATTATTTTTATATTATATGTATTTTATTTTTATCATATGTTTTTTATATTATATAAATTGCCATAATAGTATTTTTTCATTAGGTATAGTATTTTTAACTTAGCTATATGTATTTTTTAGTATTTGTATTTTTAACTTAGGAATAGTATTTTTTATTATAATATGATGATGATGATGGCGATCTCACCTAATCCCTACAACGAAACCCCTGAAGATGAAGATGATGATGGCGATCTCAGGTAATCCCTACAATCTCACCTAATCATTATCGTTATGTTGATCATCATCATCTTCATCATCATGATCATTATCATCATCATCGTCATCATTGTCGTTGTCGTCTTCAACATCTTGGTCTTCATTATCATGACCCTCATCATCATCATCATCGTCGTCATTGTCGTCTTCATCATCATGATGATGGTAATGGTGATGATGACGGTGATGATGATGATGATGATGATGATGATGATGATGATGGCAATGATCACCATAATCACCATCATCATTGTCGTCATCAGTGTCTTCAACAACGTTATCTTCATTATCAGGACCCGCATCATCATGATCATCATCATCAATGTCATTGTCATCATCATCGTCATCTTCATCATCGTCATCCTCATGATGATGATGGTGATGGCGATGATGACTGTGATGATGATGGAAATGTTGATGATCACCATCATCTTCATCAACGTCATCATCATCATAAGTAAAACTTAGTTTACTTCAAATATTAATTTTCGAAAAAAAATGCATAATACTGGCAAACCTAATTTCAATCAAAAAGTGATAAGGAAATTGTTTGATATAGCCAATAAAATGAAAGGATTTTTTTGTATCCTTGAAATACTTCTTATATCTAATAGATTCCTCGACTTCTAGAACTATGGGTCCCAAATATATGTTCAATAGAGAGATGCAAACCTAAGAGGAAGAAAAACATCCTAACTTGAATAAAGAACCTTCACATTAATGAGGGAAGAACCATCTACATAACGACACATCCCTATCTTGGATAAATGAAAATATAGCTTTGAAGGATGATTGAAAAGTTGAGCATGTGAGCATGGTGATGATGATGATGATGATGATGATGATGATGATTATGATTATGATGTTGATGTCGATGATGACAATGATGATGATGTTGATGATGATGTTGTTTATGATGATGATGATGTTGATGACGACGATGACAATGATGATGATGATGATCCTGATGATGATGATTATGATTGTGATGATGATGATGATGATGATCTTGATGACGATGATGATGTTGATTTTTATTATCATGAGGATGACGATGATAATGATGACGATGATAATGATGATGATGATGATGATCTTGATGATGATTATGATGATGATTATGATGTTGATGTCGACGATGACAATGATGATGATGATGATGATTATCATCATCATGAGGATGACGATGATAATGATGACGATGATGATGAAGATGATGATGATGATGTTGTTGTTGATGATGATGATTATGATGTTGATGAAGACGATGACAATGATATCATCGACGATGACAATGATGATGATGTTGATGATGATTATGATGCTGATGAAGACGATGACAATGATGATGTCGACGATGACAATGATGATGATGATGATCTTGATGATCATGATTATGATTATGATGATGATGATTATGATGACGATGATGATGATCTTGATGATGATGATGATCATCATCATCATCATCATGAGGATGACGACGACGATGATGACGATGATGATGAAGATGATGATGATGACGATGATTATGATGTTGATGAAGACAATGACAATGATGATGTCGACGATGACAATGATGATGAAGATGATCTTGATGATCATGGTTATGATTATGACAATGATCATGATTATGATGATGATGATTATCTTGATGATCATTATGATGATTATCATCATCATCATGAGGATGACGATGATGATCAAGATGATGATGATGTTGATTGTGACGACGACGATGATGATGAGGATGGAGATGATGATGATCACGATGATGATGAAGATGATGATGAAGATGATGATGATGGTGATGATGATGTTGATGATGATTATCATCATCATGAGGATGACGATGATAATGATGACGATGATGATGAAGATGATGATGATGGTGATGATGATGATGATGACGATGATCATGAGGATAACGATGATGATGATTACGAAGATGATGAAGATGATGGTGATGGTGATGATGATGTTGATGATGAGTATCATCATCATGAGGATGATGGTGATGATGATGACGACGATGAAGATGACGATGATGATGATTGCCTTATGATGATGATGATGAAGATGATGATGTGTGATGATGACGACGACGACGATGAAGATGATGATGTGTGATGATGACGACAATGATGATGATGATGATGATGATGATGGCGATGAAGACGACGATGATGAAGATGTTGATGATGATGATGATGATTATGATGTTGATGTCGATGATGAAAATGATGAAGATGATGTGCATGGTGATGATGATCATGAAGATAATGATGATGAAGATGAAGATGATGACGATTGCCTTATGATGAGACGATGAAGATGATGATGTGTGGTGATGACGACGATGATGATGAAGATGATTATGTGTGATGATGACGACGACGATGATGAAGACCATGATGATGTTGATGATGACGATGAAGACAATGATGATGAAGATGTTGATGATGATGATGATGATGACTATGATGACTATGATGTTGATGTCGACGATGAAAATGATGATGATGATGATGATGATGATGACGATGACAATGATGATGATGATGATGATGAAGATGATGGTGATGGTGATGATGTTAGTAACTCTTTTTTTTAAATAAGACAAAATAATAGTTCTAATTAAATATTTACCTTTCAATATATTTCATCGTCTTCTTCATCCATGTCATCATATGTATCATCAAATATATAGTCAAAATTGTAAGGATTGGCCATATCATCATCGTCATCATCATCAGTTACGCTCATCATGTCATCGTCGAAATAATCTTCATCAGCATTGTCTACTACATCATCTAATTCAACTATTTCTTGGACATATTCTGTTGGATCATCATCCTCAGCTAACTCAAGTTGATCATGCTCTTCATTATCATATTCTTCTTCCATAGAACCCTCTTCATTACCATCATCTAGGTTATACTTTACCGGCCTTCCCCTTGGATCGTGTCTCACAAAAAACAACCAACCCACTTTCCCTGGAACCTCTGAGTAAAATAGTTGTTCACATTGGCTTCGAAGAACATAGGGCTCTGTTCCTGGCTCAAACAACCTTGTGTTTACCATGGTAAATCCATTATCATGTTCAATAATAGTTCTATCGGGATCACATTGATTCAATCCTAACCTTTACCATTTGACAACGAATAGAACTACCTTAAAGGATTTAAAGTCACACCATATAATATCTTCCAAATACCCATAGTATTGATTTTCTAAGACTTCTGGATGTCTGTCAGTTCTAGATGAAACATTGGTAACCTCAAAGATAGTCGAAACCCCAGAATATGATGTTTTCTTTGTTTCATCCAATTTTTTTGATCCGATATCTACCTCCATTGCAGACCATAGCCTTATGGTGTTTTACCTGCAATAAGCAATACAAAAAAATATTACACAACCATTCAGTCCTTATGCAACAATACATGGAAAATAAGAAGATGTACGTCAAAAAGTAATTTGCAAAATAAAAGATTTAGAGGGATATTTGATTAATTATATGCTTACCATTTTATGTTTTACACCATATGCCAAATCGATTTCCCTTTCTATTAGATTGTTATCTCCATTGCGTTGTGCTGCTTTTACCAATGAAGCCACACCTTCCCATGATATTCCATGACCCTATTGTGCGCATCGTTCAATCCATACCTTCATCTAGTCAAGATTTTTTATGATGTATAAATGAATTGCATCCCATTCTCGACCAACTGTTTAATGACAATAACCATTAAAATGAAAGAAAGGTGTAAATCTCCTGAACAAAGACATATATGCACTTAATTGAAACAATTATGACTAGAAAATACAATTAGAATATGAAGGATATAATAAACATCCACTAGCTAATAATTAACTTTCAGCTTCCTCAATCTACCTTTCCCCTTCAATTGCTCCCCTTCAAATTTGTTATTGGAGTCCGGATCACAAATGCGATGTAAATTGAGCTTTGGCGCTAAAATAGGAATATATTCACTGACATACAACATGTTTTGGTATACCGTATATCCTTCCATCATAGAACCCTCTGCATGTGCTCGTTGTCTCACCAAACCCTTCATAAATTTCAAGTACCTCTCAACCATCCACATGGACCTTGAGTGCACAGGTCCACACAACTCAGTCTCCTCAACTTGGTGTACGAGGTAGTGTTCCTGTGCATTGAAAAATGCTGATGGTAGATGCTTCTGCATTTCACACATGAGACGAGGAATTTCTCTCCTCCAATACTTTATATCTTCTTGATGGATTTCTTTAGATGTCAACCATCTACAAGTGATGCAAACCAATAACGATATTTAACAAAAATAAACATTAAATTATAATATATGCTGAAATAGTGCACAAAAAAACAAATATAAATTATTATATGGAGAATTAAAGAAACACTAAGCACATGCAAGTAATCGCTAGTTACTTCATGTATTTACCAGGATTATATATAACTTGTTTGACATTGTTGTCGAATTTGTCCAAGAGAGAGAGAGGTAGAACATACTGTATCAATATACAAACCACGCCATTTATTAAACAAATAGTATACAAACAAGAAAAAATTATATGGACATAACAATAATAATTACCTTGATGAAGACATGCCAATCATGTGTTTTGACCCCCGCAAAATCACCTTTTTAGTTATTATATTCTTCAAGTTTGCACAAAATCCAGTGGGAAATTTAATTTTCTGCATTACTTATTTGACAACATTGCTTTGTTGCTCCATAAACATCCATGGAATTGAGTTTATATTAACTTGTTCTCCATTGGTATGAAATTGGATGACGTATTTCATTGCATGGTTGCTTTCTTGAATG
>LPNX010737865.1:0-15302 GCA_001517045.1 Pseudotsuga menziesii
AATTACAAGTGCATGGGAGTTTTTTAATTTATAAAAATTGAATGGGTATGAAACAAGCAATTAAAATTGATTAACATAAAGCTACAACATTACCCTTAAATAATGGAATAACTGCAAATAATCATCCTTGAACATTGTACTTCAACATAAGCAATACTTTAAAAAAATTGGCATACATGCAAGACTCTCAATTTGATGGAGGTTGCAATATGAAATTATCATAGACAAAAACACTTAACCATAGTCTATGATATGTGAACCTAACCAACCGATTTCAAATATTAGTGTCGACCACGGTAAATTGTAAATTGATGAAATTGTAAACTATGAAATTGTAAATTGATGAAAATTTATCAAATTGTAAATTCATGAATATGAAATTTATCAAATTGTAAACTATGAAATTTATCAACTATCAAATTGTAAACTATGAAATCTATCAAATTGTAAACTATGAAATCTATCAAATTGTAAACTATGAAAATGAAAATCAAATTGCATAACTTTGAAATTATACCTATATCAATGGGATTTGATTTTTCCATCATAGCTTCATTTGGAATTTCTTCTTCTCTCAAGATTGTTCTTTTTCTCCTCTTCCTTTCTTTATCTTTCTCTCTTTTCTCTTCAATTTTGTTTTGATTTCTTTCATTTCTTCTTGTTCGACGTTGGCTGCTTCCCATTGTGATTGATCAACAATCCAAATTGATACCTGCAAAACAATCTACAATGGTAACTTTGTATGACAAAACAAACTTTTTTCAACGAAATTCTAAGGCAATTTTGAAGGAGATTTAGCTTAGTATGAATTATATGTTTATATAGATTTTGATTAAAAATTTGGGTGGGAAAGACATTAAAGTTTGTAGTTGGAGTGTCATTAATGTTTGAATTCACTCCCGGGCTTTTGCTTTAAAGGACCTCGACCGAGCTAATACCTCGGTCGAGGTCTTAACAAAACCTCGACCGAGGGTTTGTTAAACCCTCGGTCGAGGGATTTACAAACCCTCGGTTGAGGTTTCATTAAGACCTCGACCGAGGTATTTAAATACCTCGGTTGAGGTTCATACCTCGGTCGAGGGCTTAAAAAAACAGACTTAGCCCACATTCAAACAAATGAAAAATTTCCTGTGCCTTGCAGAGGTGTACACCCTGCCATTCCTAGCACATAACTGAGCGGATTTGATACTGATAAATTCACCAACGAATATTCTATCCATTGACGTATCATACACGCATTTTGGCATTCATATGAAATTTATTTTTTAATTACTTCTAAAACTTATACTTAGAAAACCACACTGCAACTTCGAAGCAGCTCAAAGAAAAATCCGCAGAGTTAAAAATACACAGCCAAAAAATTCTTAAAAATGCACACATCACATATCGACGTGTCCTCTTCAAAAGGGTATCTTTGTTTTTTAAATTTTTGAAAAAATAGAAAAAATTTCTTTACGTGGACAAATATGTGTTTAAAACGATGCTGAAATCGAATGTGGTCACTTTCGAAAAATAATAAATAATTGTATAATGCGAAAAAAATTAACAAAAAAATATGCACATCACACTGCATTTTATGTAGATCATGCTCATATATATATATATTTTTTTAAATTATTAATGCAAGATTGAATTACTATATGTGGACACGAGCCACTTATTAGCTTCTTCAAATTTTTAAGGTCACACAGTTCATTAAATGCAAAAATTCACACATTAAATGACATCGGAATATTTTTAAAAAAATATCACTATGAAGCCAACATAATATTCTACAATTTGTTTTTTTACTACAAGTCAAAAATCACATGGCATATATGTGTTTTGAGGGCTTCTATCTAGCACATCAGTTAAAAATCAGGTTTTCATCGCCAAATTTGGCCAAAAAGTGTTACCCATCTTCATGGAATCACCCTTCAAGAAGAAGATAGAGAATTAGAAGAACCTCAAGAACATGTAGATCCACCTCAAGAGAAGAATCCTCACAAGAGGAAACCTGGTTGGGTACGAGAAGCTATCCAAGGTGCAAAAAGATATGGGGCTCCAGAAGAAAATCACAGAGAAAGAAAAAGGACCAGGTCCTATTCCGGGTATGTAGCCTTATTATGTGACTTCATTGATAAAGAACCTTCCAACTATGAAGAAGGGACAGAAAGAAAAGAATGTAAGGATGTTATGATCGAAGAGTATCAATCAATCGCGAAGAATGATGTTTGGGATGTTGTCCCTAGAACAAAGGGGAAGTCTATTGTAACTTCCAAATGGATCTACAAGATCAAGCATGCTACAGATGGAAGCATAGAAAAATATAAAGCAATACTTGTGGTTCGTGGCTTCTCCCATAAAGAAGGAATAGGTTATGAAGAAACTGTTGGAAAATATGACAGTGACAATAGAAGTAGTTGATGTTGTCATTGATGGCAACTAGATTGATGACAGAGGAGGTCACAGAGGCAGCAAGCAGAGTACAAAGAGAGCATGCTTTTCACCCAAAAGCAGGACTAAGAGGCATCTTGCAGAGAGGCAGCACAGAGCACACACACAGATCAAGGATCAAAGATCAAAGAGTAGTGGGAGGTTCTGAGGTTCAGACCAAATAGAACAGAACAAAGGAAGCTCGAATCACATAGAGGCAGTGCACAGAGACATGCGCGCGCACAGATTTTTGCCCTTCACAGTCAAGTGTTTTTTGTTTTAATCCAACGTCTATTATTGAATCGAAGGGCTGCTGAGTATTTCTGAGTCCACAACCAATAGCGATCAACAGTTTGAGAATTTCTTCAGTTACGGGAAGTTACATAGTGTAGTAACTATTTCTTGATGGGAATTTGAAGAGCCGGGAAGTGGAAGTACTCTAAGCTGAGAGTATATATGCGCAAGAGGAGAACAAAGGTGCGTGGTTGAAATGAAATATGAAACTCTACAAGTACGAATAGGAAGAAGGTGAGACGGAGCAGAGCATAGAGGATGAGAAATAAGGAAGAATGAAAGAGGAGTCGAGTAAATGAAACAAAGAAAAAAAGTGATGAGCAGAAGATCATAAAGCATGCAAAGGCTAAGGATGAGCAAACAGAGCAAAATACCAGAACAGAGTTGATACGGTAAGCACTGATATATCTGTGTAATTGTAATGAGTTGATTCAGAATTATTCTAGCAAATAAGGGAGGTAGGGAGGTGCTAGGGGAGACTTTATGTCTCTGTCTGCAAGTGGGTGCTTGTAGAAATTGAAGGTTGGTGCCTTCACCCAGTTGGTACTGGGTTACAGTGAGAGTTGGTGCTCTCAGCAAGTAGGTGCTTGCATTCAGAGGTTGTATCCTCCTGAGTTGGTGCTCAAAATAAAGAAGAGATGTAAGAAGTTGCATCTTGCTTGACATCCTAAGAAGAGGAGGTTTTTCCCTTTATGGGTTTCCTCAGGAAAATATATGTCTCTGTCTATTATATGTGATTGTGTGATGAATGTTTTCTCTCTGTTTCCATTTCTACTGCAAGTATAAATTTGTCAAGTAAAGAATGACAACAGAAGTTTCTCTATCATATTTATCATCACAAAGACTCAAAATAAAAAGAACATAAAGAAGTGTAAAATTGATTAAGCTTGAAATAACTGATTCACCCCCCCCCTCTCTCAGTTATTTAGATACTCTCATCAATTGGTATCAGAGCCGGTTCCTTTAGTCTAAGGTAGATTTGAAAGCTTAATCATGACAAGTCATGAAGGTTCGACCAATAAAGCTCCTATGTTTGATGGAACAAATTTTGCTTTCTGGAAGGTTAGAATGAGAACATACCTAATGTCCCTAGGTGTTGATGTGTGGGAAGTAGTAGAGACTGGGTATGCAAAACCTGTTTTGCTAGCATCCAAAGATGATAAGCTAGAGTTTACTTTTAATGCAAAAGCAATGAATGCTATTCTGAGTGGTCTTGCTGAAACTGAATTTGTAAAAGTAATGCACCTTGATTCTGCCAAAGAAATGTGGGATAAGCTTATTAGTATCTATGAAGGAAATGAGAAAGTAAAAGATGCTAAACTTCAGACATACAGATTAAAATTTGAACAGCTTAAAATGAATGAATATGAGACTGTTACTAAGTATTTTTTAAGAGTTGAAGAGCTTGTGAATGCCATGAAGGGCCTTGGTGAAAAGATTGATGAAGCCCCCTTGGTTCAGAAAATCTTAAGATCTCTGCCAGATAAATTTAATCCCAAAGTCTCTGCAATTGAAGAAATGAATGATTTGAAAAGTCTATCAATTGATCAACTTCTAGGAACTCTAACTGCCTATGAAATGAGGATTAGTAAAGATGAACCTACCACTAGAGAAGCTTCATTTAAAGCAAACAAGAATACTGATTCGGGAATGGATGATGTTGAGGAAAAATTTGTAAGGAGGTTGAAGACTGGATCTAGAAAGTATAAAGGAAAGCTGCCATTTAAATGTTTCAATTGTGGTAAGGTTGGACATTTTGCATCTAAATGCCCTTATAAGGAAAAAGAACATAATCCTATTGATAAAGAAAAACACACATTCAAGAGATACAATAAAAATAATAATTACAGGAAGAAAAGCTTGTGTGCAAATGATAGTGATTCCTCAGATGTCACGGATAGCGAGTCATCTTGTGAAGAGAAACTGAATAATTTTACTCTTATGGCTTTTGAAAAAGAATATGCTGACATCGATTTGAATGATGAAAAAGTTGAAGTTGATATGGAAGGTGAACTAATCAGTGCTCTGGAAGAAATTGACAGACTCAGACTAAAGAAGAGAAAACAAAAGCAATTACTGATATAGTATGAACAGATTGTTAAAGAACCAAGTGCTGACTTTACTTTGTTAAAAGTAGAACTGGAAGAGGAAAAGAAAATAGCAAACATTCTCAGACAACAGTTGACTAAAAGTAAGATAAGGTGTGAAGCATTAGAGATAGAAGTGGTGATTTCCAGGAAAAAATTAGAGAAATTTCAAGCTATGTATCATTAGAATATCTCAAGCATTAAAGCTTCAAAAGAGCTGAACAACATTTTGAACAAGCAAAGATATCCTTTAATTAAAACTGGCCTAGGATATGAAAAAGGGGCAAGTAGCAGTCAATCAGAGAATATTGAACAGACCAATATGATTAACTTCCAAAGCAGCAAGCAATCAGAATTCACAAAGCCTGCAATCTCCATCAAAGCTGGAGCAAATAGAAATGACAAATTAATGACTAGCAAAAAGAATGTAGCTACAGGAATAGATGACAATACTCTGCACTTAAGGAATAATGAAGAAGATTTAAACATTAGAATTGAGAATTCTGATCAGCTATATCAATCAAGTTCTTCTAATGGGAAAGGTCATCGAAAGACAAGTCAATTGATTTCAAGAAGGCAGCGAACGTTCAGGTATCATAATTTTTTTCTACGGCTACTGTTTCTGTTGTTTTAACCTTGGTCATAAAGCTGCAAATTGTGACTTTAATTTTAAAAGCATGTGACAAAGAATATCTAGAACTAATCAAATGATGCATCATGGAGTGAGACAGTCCTTGAGAAAACAAGATCATTATATTATTTCACCTTCAAACAAAAGAGGAATTCATGATATAAATGTCAATCCTTTTGATCTTCTGTACAATGAACCCGAATGTTATATTTTTCATAATTATGGACACAAGGCTTCAGAATGTCATTTGAAGAACCACACGATAGATTCAAAAGTAACTCGTTCAGTTGAAACGGAAAAAGTATGCAGAAAGAAAAAAGATAACCAGTGTGGTTTAGTACTTTCTGCCCAAAGGAAAAAAGACCCCTGGTATATTGACAGTGGATGCTCCAAACACATGTCTGGGAACAAAAATAAATTTATGTCTCTAACAGAACACAAATCAGGAAATTTAACATTTGGAAATGATGCTCTAGGAAAAATCAGAGGCAAAGGAATGGTGAGTCTGAGCAATGGCAAAGGAAAAGCTCAAGATGTATTGTTTGTAGATGGTTTGAAGCATAACCTTCTCAGTGTAATTCAAATGTGTGACCTAGGATGTAAAGTTGTTTTCACTTCCAAAGATTGCAAAATAAAGGCAGCATCTTCAGGACAATTGGTAGCCAAAGGCATAAGAATAGAAAACAATGTATATGTCTTGAAAGAATAAAATGAGGAATTTCATCTAAGCAAGTATGATGAGAGCTGGCTGTGGCATAGAAGACTTGGACATTTAAATTTTGATCATCTAATAAAGCTTAGAAACAATGGTGTAGTGAAATATTTCCCAAAGATATCAAAACCGTATGATGTTTTTTGTAAACCTTTCCAAATGGGAAAACTGACTAGAACACAGTTCAAATCCAAGAGTTTTCCATCTTCAGATAAACCTCTTCAGTTAGTACATATGGATCTGTGTGGACCTTCAAGGAAGGAAGGTACGGGAAAAGAGAATTACTTTATGTTAGTTATTGATGACTATTCTAGACTTACTTGGGTTGCTTTTCTAAAAGAAAAATATGAAGCTTTTGAAAATTTCAAAAGATTTAAAGCTCTGACAGAGAACCAAACAGGAAAAAGAAAAAGACTGTTAGATCAGATAGAGGTGGAGAATTTTGGTCAAATTATTTTAAGGAATTCTGTGACGATCATGGCATCAAAAGACAGTATACAATTCCAGGGACCCCGCAGCAAAATGGAGTGGTTGAGAGACAGAATAGAACAGTTCAGCAAATGGCAAGATCGATGATGAAAGACAAGAATATCTCTCAAGGTTTTTGGGTAGAAGCATTCACACAGCTGTACATATTCTTAATAAAGCGCATTTAAGGCCAAATAGTGATAAAACACCTTATGAGTTGTGGTTCGGAAGACCTGCTTCAATCAAACATTTTAAAGTCTTTGGAAGCAAATGTTATATCAAAAACAATGATGAGCACCTTGGCAAATATGATGACAGGGATGATGAAGGAATCTTTCTGGGATACACTACAAATAGCAAAGGATACAGATGTTATAATAAGCAGTTGCATAAAATGGTTGACTGCATTGATATTAAGGTGGATGAAGGGAGTCATGTAAAAGATACTCAACTAGACAATGATGAATCATGTACAGAGGATACAACTGAAGATGAACAAGAACAGGTCCAAGAATCAGAAAGAGAAGAATCTGAGTCAGAGAATGAAGAGGTAGATCCACAACAGCAATCCATAAAACCTCCTCCTAGAATTATTCAGAAAAATCACCCAGAAAGTCAGATTATTGGTGATCAGAATAAGGGTGTTCAGACAAGAAGAAAACTCCTCAAAGATTCAGAATAGTCACACATTGCTTTTCTATCCATGATTGAACCAAAATTTTTTAATGAAGCCAGTGAAGATAAAGATTGGATAGCTGCTATGAATGAAGAGCTTGATCAGATTGAAAAGAACAATACTTGGGAACTTGTTCCTCGACCAACAGATAAAAATGTGATCGGTTCCAAATGGGTGTTTAAAAATAAGCTGAACGAACAGGGACAGATTATGAGGAATAAAGCTAGATTGGTTTGCAAGGGATATGCTCAAGTTGAAGGACAAGATTTCGATGAAACATTTGAACTAGTGGAAAGAATGGAAGCTATTAGAATGTTTCTTGCTTATGCCTGTCACAAGAATTTCAAAGTTTATCAGATGGATTTCAAATCAGCTTTTCTAAATGGAGACCTAGAAGAAGAAGTTTACATGAAACAACCTGAAGGATTTTCATTAACAGACAATCCTGATTATATCTGTAAACTAAAAAAGGCTTTATATGGATTGAAACAAGCACCAAGAGCATGGTACTACAGACTAGAAAAATATTTGCAAGACAAAGGATTCAGGAAAGGCATTGTTGATAGTAGCTTGTACATCAAAACAGAAGGTGATGACTTACTAGTTGTTCTGGTTTATGTTGATGACATTATTTTTGGATGTACTAATAATGCTTATGTTCAATGGTTTTCTAATTCAATGCAATCTGAGTTTGAAATGTCTATGATTAGAGAATTGTCATACTTTCTTGGGCTTCAAATTATTCAGAAATCTGAAGGCCTATTCCTCTCTCAAGAGAAATATTTGAAGGAGATATTGAAAAAATTACAAATGGAGGATTCTTGCACTGTTAGTACTCCTATGATTGTTGGCTGCAAGCTTAGCAAATATGATATCTCACCTGATGTTGACCAAAGAACATACAGGTCAATGATAGGCAGTCTTCTATATATTACAACAACTCATCCTGATATCATGCATGCTGTTGGAATGGTCAGAAGATTTCAGTCTGCCCCAAAACAGAGTCACTTGGTAGCTGTGAAAAGAATTTTCAAATATTTGAAAGGCACAATGACTTATGGTCTCTGGTATCCTAGGATTCATAATTTTCAGTTAATGGCTTATTCAGATGCTAATTGGGAAAATTATGTGGATGAAAGAAAGAGCACAAGTGGAGGTGCATTTTTCATAGGAGATTCATTAGTAGCATGGATGAGTAAAAAGCAAGGATCCATCTCTCTATCTACTACTGAGGCTGAATACATAACCGCTGCAACTTGTTGTACATAGGTACTTTGGATGATACAAACTCTTGCAGATTTGGAGGTGAAATACACTGAACCTACTCCTATTTATTGTGATAACACTAGTGCCATTAGTGTATCCAAGAATCCCGTGCTTCATTCCAAGACTAAGCATATACCGATTAAGTATCATTTTCTAAGGGAAAAAGTCACAAACAGAGTAGTTCAATTGAATTTTGTTTCCTCTACGGAACAGGAAGCTGATATATTTACCAAACCCCTACCCAAGGAATAGTTTGAATATCTCCGGCAGAAGTTGGGTGTCCTACCCTCTTCTAACTGACCTCCTCACCTTAATAGGGGGAGTTTGTGCTTATTGTATATCTGATATGCATTTGTGGTGGTTTCAAATTAGTTTTCCTCATTATAAGATTTTTGAGTTTATCTTCATAGGGGGAGCTGTTTGTGATGTTTCTACCTTTGAAATTGATGTCAAAGGGGGAGAAGTTATGCAGGTTGACAAAGTCAAGCAGGAAGTTGTTTTAAGGTTAGTTCAAGGTTGCCATCAATGCCAAAGGGGGAGATTGTTGGAAAATATGACAGTGACAATAGAAGTAGTCGATGTTGTCATTGATGGCAACTAGATTGATGACAGAGGAGGTCACAGAGGCAGCAAGCAGAGTACAAAGAGAGCATGCTTTTCACGCAAAAGCAGGACTAAGAGGCATCTTGCAGAGAGGCAGCACAGAGCACACACACAGATCAAGGATCAAAGATCAAAGAGTAGTGGGAAGTGCTGAGGTTCAGACCAAATAGAACAAAACAAAGGAAGCTCGAATCACATAGAGGCAGTGCACAGAGACACGAGCGCGCACAGATTTTTTCCCTTCACAGTCAAGTGTTTTTTTTTTAATACAACAACTATTATTGAATCGAAGGGCTGCTGAGTATTTCTGAGTCCACAACCAATAGCGATCAACAATTTGAGAATTTCTTCAGTTACAGGAAGTTACATAGTGTAGTAACTGTTTCTTGATGGGAATTTGAAGAGCCTAGAAGTGGAAGCACTCTAAGCTGAGAGTATATATGCGCAAGAGGAGAACAAAGGTGCATGGTTGCAATGAAATATGAAACTCTACAAGTACGAATAGGAAGAAGGTGAGACGGAGCAGAGCGTAGAGGATGAGAAATAAGGAAGAATGAAAGAGGAGTCAAGTAAATGAAACAAAGAAAAAAAGTGATGAGCAGAAGATCATAAAGCATGCAAAGGCTAAGGATGAGCAAACAGAGCAAAATACTATAACAGAGTTGATACGGTAAGCACTGATATATCTGTGTAATTGTAATGAGTTGATTCAGAATTATTCTAGAAAATAAGGGAGGTAGGGAGGTGCTAGGGGAGACTTTATGTCTCTGTTTGCAAGTGGGTGCTTATAGAAATTGAAGGTTGGTGCCTTCACCCAATTGGTGCTAGGTTACAGTGAGAGTTGGTGCTCTCAGCAAATAGGTGCTTGCATTCAGAGGTTGTATCCTCCTGAGTTGGTGCTCAAAATAAAGAAGAGATGTAAGAAGTTGCAGCTTGCTTGACATCCTAAGAAGAAGAGGTTTTTCCCTTTATGGGTTTCCTCAGGAAAATATGTGTCTCTGTCTATTATATGTGATTGTGTGATGAATGTTTTCTCTCTGTTTCCATTTCTACTGCAAGTATAAATTTGTCAAGTAAAGAATGACAACAGAAGTTTCTCTATCATATTTATCATGACAAAGACTCAAAAGAAAAAGAACTTAAAGAAGTGTAAATTTGATTAAGCTTGAAATAACTGATTCACCCCCCACCCCTCTCATTTATTTAGATACTTTCAACAGAAACTTTTGCACCTGTAGCTAGATACACTTCCATTAGATCAGTACTTGCTATGGCTGCAGTAATGAAATGGAAGATACACCAAATGGATGTCAAGACCGCTTTCTTGAATGGTCTAGTGGAAGAGGAAGTGTATGTGGAGCAGCCACTCGGTTTTGAGACACATGACAGGAAGTCTCATGTATGTAAATTGAAGAAATCCATGTACAGTTTAAAATAGGCACCTAGGACATGGTATGGAAAAATTGATAGCTGTCTATCCAGTTTGGGATTTACCAAGATTAAAGCAGATTCCAACCTTTACTACAAGGTTGAAGATGGTAACCTAGTGATACTCCTAATGTATGTAGATGATCTGTTAGTGACAGGCATGGATGGGTTGATTTCTGATTCAAAGAGGAATTTTGCTGCCGAGTTCGAAATGAAGGACTTGGGTATGATGCACTATTTTCTAGGCATGGAGGTGTGGCATTATAAGGATGGAATATTCCTTGGACAAGGGAAGTATGCAGTAGAGATCTTGAAGAGGTTCGGAACGATGGACTGCAAGGCCATAACCACACCTATGGCATCAAACCTGAAGCTATTGAGTGATGCTTCATCAGAAGTAGTTGATGCTATGATGTATCGTCAGATGATTGGGTCCTTGATGCACCTGACGAACACGAGACCAGATATTTTATTTGTTGTGAACACCTTGAGCCAGTTCCTAACAGATCCGAGACATGTTCACTTGATTGCTGGAAAGAATATTTTGAGGTACCTAAAGGGTACAATTGATTATGGGCTCAAGTATGAGGCAAATCAGAAGATTAAACTGGAAGGTTATGTTGATTCAGATTGGGCAGGAAGTGCCATCGATAGGAAGAGCACTTCAGGGTGTTCCTTCAGTATGGGATCAGGTGTGATCTCTTGGTTTAGCAAGAAGCAGTCCTGTGTGGCACTAAGTATATCTGAAGCAGAGTATGTCGCATCTTGTTCATCTAGTTGTGAGGCAGTATGGCTAAGGAAGCTACTGTCTGATTTATTTGATATCTAGTTAGATGCTACTTGTATATATTGCGACAACTAGAGTTGTGTGAAGTTGTCGGAGAACCCGGTGTTCCATGACAAGTCGAAGCATATCGAGATCAAATATCACTATATCAGGGATATGGTGCAGAGTTGAGCAGTGAAGCTCCAGTATGTTGCAACGGATGAACATATAGCTGATGTGTTGACTAAGCCATTGTCCAGAGTGAAGTTTGAGTACTTCAGGGAGAAGCTTGATGTTCTCTAGATCGAGGTTCTCTCCAAGGGGAAGTGATGAGTCTGTGAGCCATTCTGACATGGTGAAAGGATTGGTTCCTTCCATGGTCAGATGTAAGGGCTGATCCATTCTGTCATGGTGAGAGGATTGGTTCCTTCCATGTCAGATATGAGTACTGAGCCATTCTAAGGTGACTGTGGGATGTGTTCCCACATGATTAGATATAAGCGTGGAATGCCATTCTCTGAATGGAGGCACCTGGTCAGTTACCAGGAATACTTAGTCTGGGACTGAGAGCCATTCTGATATGAATGTGGGATGTGTTCATCTCACATGATCAGATGTAAGTGCAGAGCCCTTCTGACATGGTTGATGTGTTTATCCCATGGTCAGATATAAGTGCTGAGCCCTTTTGACATGGTTGATGTGTTAATCCCATGGTCATATATAAGTGTTGAGCCCTTCTTACATGGTGATGTGTTCATATCATGGTAATATATAAGTGCTGAGCCCTTCTTACATGGTTGATGTGTTCATCCCATGGTAAGATATAAGTACTGAGCCATTCCAATATGGTTCTTGGATGTGTTCCTCCCATGATCAGATGTGAGTGTTGGGCCTTTCTGACATGACTATATTGGTTCCTCTCATGGTTAGATGTGAGTGTTGGGCATGCCTTTCTGATATGGTGTTGGATGTGTTCCTCTCATGGTCAGTTGTAAGTGCTGGGCAAGCCATTCTAACTTAGGGTCAGATATAAGCACTGAAGAGGACCTACATGGAGGCTGGACCTACAACCAACATGAAAAAGGGTTGGCTCTGTAGAAATTCCTGTGACGAGAAGAATTAAGAGATAGCACCTGTGATGATGATCCAGATCCAAAGATGATCCAAATCCAGTGATGTTCTAGATCTAGTGATGATCTAGATCGAGTGATGATCCAGATCAAGTGATGATCCAGATCCAGTGATGATGATCCAGATCAAGTGATGATCCAGATCCAATGAAGATGACTTGAAGATGAAGATGACGAGAAATCGATGATGATACAGATGATAAAGAGAAGAAGACTTGTGCTGATAAATTGTGTCGAGAGAATACCTTCCTAGTTGAGAGGGAGTGTTGATGTAATTGTAAATTCAGAATGTATTCACTTGTATATCTTATGTATTGTACCCCCCAATATTTATTTTGGGAATTGTTTGTAATGTAATTGAGTCATGTCATGCCCCAATGTTTTGATCAGAAGTTTCTATAATGTAAACAAGTCATGTCAAGTCATTGTGGGTAACCCTCCTATTCATCAAGGGTTAAAGTCCCCGTAGTTGTGGGGCCCTAGGGTTATTAGAATATCCTAGAGAAGTCAGCCCTAGTGAGTTATTGTCAAGTAAGGAATTAGTATAAATAGAGAGTGAGCCTCTCTATTTATCACACATTCACTCACACTCAGTTGTAGTGCATAACTGAGAGAGAAGAAGTTGTTGGGACAAGAGAGAGAGAGACTACTGCTGTCGAGAGATCATCTTACTATTTTTGGGGTTTTGCTTTTGGTGTTGATTCTATCTCTAAGGAAGTTGTGGGGTTTTCTCCTTTATGGTTTCCCCGAGGAGAAAAATTGTGTTCATTGTCTCTTATGTTTGATTGTTGTGCTTGTTATTCTCTCAGTTAAAGATCCTAATATAATGCTATCTTGAATGATAAAAATCTAGCACTCATAGGCCATACCCTACTATGCCGGTCTCGTACTAGTCCTGTTGATATGGAGCATCTATGCGGTATTAATACTGTTACATTGCTTGATGAACCAGTAACCTCTGATGCTAATTGGAGTGCTGGTTATTTCAAATCTACTAATTCATCCTCCCTCCACAAAAGTTCCTTCACATGTTGATTTTATCCCTTCTGGGTCTCGATCCGTGACTGGACTTGGAACCGAGCTCTTGATCTTGCTTCCTTGTACTCACTTCCCCTTAGAGTAATCTTTCCTTTTGTGAGTATTACATTTATACCCATTTAGAGTGAGCATGCCTTTTGTGAGTATTACGTTTAGACTAAGCGTGCCTTTTGTGAGTGTTTTCTCCTTAAAGTAAGAGGCTTGATTCTTACCTTAACTAAGGACATTCTGTGCTGCAACACTTCTTGAGTCCCTCGACTCCCATATCCTTCGACTAATTTTGGATGGAGCTAAGCATACCATGGGTTCCTTGGGGTACTACAATTCTGGATCTGCAATGCAAGAGGTCTTCTCTCAAACTCTTGAAATCTTCTTTGTACCTTCATTAACCCTGTGACCTTCCTCTCTCTACCTTCATCTACCTTGCAACTGAACCTTTCTTTATTGATACATGGATCCCGATATTCTTGTGACCTGATAACAAAGCATTTTCATTACGAGTGCGTACATATATTATTCCTAGTTCAAATTTAGAATAAGATTATAACTTACATAACCCAGAGAAGAAGGAGAGTTAAAAGTGCCCTATTGATCGAAAGAAGAGTTGGGATATGCATTCGTTGGCCCTTGCAGCTGTTGCATCCGACGAAAGGTAGGCGGCTTACCTACCATCTTAAGATAAAGCTGTAAATATTGTTTCATCCCCATATTATAGTCATTCATATATTTTTGAATCAAGCTAGTAGGAATCCCCTGCTTGTTTATTATGCTTTGAAATCTAGAGTGTTAATTTGCGATGTGTTGTTTACCCTGTTGACATGGAATTCACATAATTCTTACGACTCATTATTTGGGGCGAATATTTTGGAATGAATGGTGACTTTGTTCCAAGTAGATTTCCTCTTCTAAAAAAGGGACCCTTCATTTAATAATTATATGGAGTATTCAACGGAATACTTAAATGAGATGTTCAGTTTTACTTTCCTTTTGGTATAATGATTACAATATTATGTTATTTTTCAATATTTTTTTGTGAGGGTATTTTTAAACATTTGATGTATTTTTCCTTGAAAAAGTCAATATAAGCTTTTTCAATTTGTTATGTGCCTGGGTAATATAGTTTTAATATGTAATCGCTATTTGTTTTCAACATTTGGTATTTTTTCCAATATGTATTGCTATTTGTTCCAATATATTCCTATTTACTTCAATATGCATTCACTATTTGATTTACTAATATATATACGCGTGTGTGTGTGCGGGCGCATTTAATATTTATAATTGTATCTTTGTACTTAGATTAAAGATTTAATATTATATTTCGATGTACATATATTTCAAAATGCACATATATATGTTTAGAATTGTATGTATATATATTTATGAATTTTGGGTATTTTTGTCTGCACATTGTTTCCACTGTATGTAATATGACTAGCATTGTTTTATAGATTTTTATGCATATATAGATTTCAATAATGTTTAAATGTTCAATATTTAATATGCATTAACTATTTAATATTGTTTTAATATCCATTGCTTATTCATTTTCACCATTCATTATGTTGTAATATCCATTTAGCATAATAAACATATTACTATATATTTTAAAATTAAAAAAAACATACATAATACCATAAGAATTCTGATCACTATTTAAGAAAACCATTATCATTGTGCATATAGAGAGAACCATATGCATTCTATTGACTATTTGTTTATGTTAATGTTTTAACATTCAATACATTTAATATTTATATTAATGTGCATAGATTTAAATTTGCATAT
>LPNX010737865.1:35170-63688 GCA_001517045.1 Pseudotsuga menziesii
CTCTTAGATGTGGATTCTCCACCTGCCTCTACAATTGGTGAAGCAGTTGCCGATGTAATGGATGCTCCGGTTGACACTTAGGAGCCGCCTACTGACCCTCCATCTCAGGACGACCAGCCCAAGATATCCCTCCATGCTTTAGCTAGAGTCACTGCCCCCGAAAAAATGCGGGTACGCGGTTACTTCTAGAAGCTTCCTCTTACGATACTCATTGATTCTGGCAGCACTCATAATTTCATTGACCCTCGGATCGCCAAACAAGCTGATTGTTTTATCCATCCTTGCTCCAACTTTGAAGTCATGGTTGCCAATGGGGGCACCTTACCTTGCAAAGGGAAGTGTCGTAATGTGCGTATCTCTATGGGAGATTATAACCTTCGCTCTGACATGTTTGCCTTGCCCTTAGGTGGATGTGATGTGGTTTTGGGTGCTCAATGGCTGTGCACACTTGGCCCCATCTTATGGGATTTTACTGAACTTTGGATGCAATTCTCCCCCGATGGACACAAGCACACATTGAAAGGCTTACAACCAGGGTCTCTCAGCATCATCAGTTCACATCGCATGGAAAAACTCCTTAAGAAGAGTTCCCATGGTGTCATCGCTCAGCTCCATTCCATTCAAATGCAACCATCAGCGGCCCCCACTACTCCTTTGGATCTCCAACAAATTCTGGATCGATATACAGGTGTTTTTGCTGAACCAGTGGGACTTCCACCTTCACGACCAGAGGACCATCGTATTCAGCTCCTTCCTGGTAGCATTCCTCCCAACATCAGGCCCTATCGCTACCCATTTCACCAAAAAACAGAGATTGAACTCCTCGTTAGGGACTTACTGAAGCAAGGTATTATTCGCCCAAGTACAAGTTCCTTTTCTTCACCAGTTCTTCTTGTTCGCAAAAAAGATGGGTCATGGCGCCTCTGCATTGACTTACGAGCACTTAATCACCTCACCATCAAGGATAAGTTTCCAATTCCTGTTGTTGATGAGCTCCTTGATGAGCTTCATGGTGCTCAATTTTTCTCCAAGTTGGCTCTTCACTCTGGGTATCATCAAATTCGGGTTCATGAGGATCATATCCCTAAAACAGCTTTCCACACACATGATGGCCACTATGAGTTTTTGGTCATGCCCTTTGGTCTCACTAATGCTCCTTCCACATTCCAGGCCTTGATGAATCAAATCTTCCGACCCTATTTGCGGAAATTAATTCTGGTATTTTTTGATGATATCCTCATTTACAGTAAAACATGGGCTGAACATCTCCAGCATCTGGCTCTTGTCATGCAACTTTTCTTTGACCATCATCTCCATGCCAAAAGGTCTAAATGTGTTTTTGGCCAAAAGGAAGTTGAGTATCTCAGGCACATTATCTCAGCACAAGGGGTTCATGTGGATCCTATCAAAATCGATGCCATGACCAATTGGCCGCCTCCTAAGACACTCAAGAGCCTTCATGGTTTTTTGGGGTTGACTGGCTATTACCGCAAGTTTGTCAAGGATTATGGGAAGCTTGCAGCTCCATTAACTGCTATGTTGAAAAAGGATGCTTTTACATGGACACATGTTACTGAGCGTGCATTTGACAAGCTTAAACAAGCTATGTGTACTACACATGTTCTAGCTATGCTCGATTTTTCTAAGCCCTTCACTATTGAGAGTGATGCTTGTGGAAATGGACTTGGTGCTGTTCTCCTTCAAGATGAACACCCCATTGCGTTCACCAGCAAAGCCCTTTCCGGTAAGAATTTAGTTGCCTCTACATATGAGAAGGAAATGATGGCTATTTTGCATGTCGTACAAAAGTGGCGACCCTACCTCTTAGGGAATCATTTCTGCATCAAGATTGATCACCGGAGTCTAAAATATTTCCTAGAACAGCGTGTATCCTCCCCAGCACAACAGAAATGGGTTAGCAAACTCATGGGTTATGACTATGAGATCACTTATAAGAAGGGTAAGAACAATATTGTGGCGGATGCCCTTTCTCGCACATTTGATGACCAAGGTTCTCTTTCCGCTATTTCTATGCCTGTTCCAAATTGGTTGCAATCGGTTCAACAGGATTATGTCAATGACTCTTCATTATCTCACATCATCCAACGCTTGAACAACAACCCTTCTGCTGTCCCACATTACTCTTGGGATGGTGCTTCACTGAGATACAAGGGTCGTCTGGTGCTTCCCCAGAACACCGCTCTTCAATAAGCTATCTTCTACGAACTCCATGCTTCTCTGTCAGCGGGGCACTCTGGTTTTCTCAAAACGTATGAACGGGCACGGCGCAACTTCTTTTGGCAGGGCATGAAAAGGACAATTCAACAGATGGTGGCTGAATGTGATACCTGCCAGCGCAATAAGGGTGAAACAACCCCCCTTCCGGGATTGCTCGAGCCCTTACCCATACCTACCCGGATATGGACCGATATTTCTATGGATTTCATTGAAGGGCTCCCTAAATCTGGAGGGAAGACTGTGATTTTAGTTGTGGTTGATCGCCTCTCCAAATATAGTCCTTTTTGTGCTCTCAGCCATCCCTATACAGCCTCTTCCGTTGCTCAAATTTTTCTAGACCAAATATTTCGTCTTCATGGAATGCCTTCTTCCATTGTCTCGGATCGTGATGCGACTTTCACCGGTCATTTTTGGACAAAACTCTTTCACCACACTGGCACCAAACTGAAGATGAGTTCAGGTTATCACCCCCAAACGGATGGTCAGACTGAAATTATCAATAAATGCTTGGAAACTTATCTTCGTTGCTTCTCCTCTGAGCAACAACATTAGTGGGAAAAGTGGCTCCCTCTCGCTGAATGGTGGTACAATACCTCTTACCACACTGCCTCTAAAATGACTCCATACGAAGCAGTTTATGGTCAGGCACCGCCAGTTCTTCTTCCGTACACCCCCAGCAGTTCTCCAGTTCAGGCAGTTGACGCGGTCCTTCAAAACCGCGATGAGGTTCTTCGCATTTTGCGCGCAAACCTTCACATGGCACGAAATCGCATGAAGCAACAAGCTGATAAGCACCGTTCTGAGCGCACTTTTGAAGCTGGTGATAAGGTTTTTCTTCGTCTCCATCCTTACAAGCAATCCTCACTGAAACTCAAAGGGCGTCATAAGCTCGCTCCAAAGTTCTATGGGCCATATAAGATTCTTCAGAAGATTGGGTCTGTTGCTTATAACTTGGAAATTCCACCTTCTTTCCACATTCATCCAGTATTTCATGTCTCTTGTCTGAAGAAAGTTCTTGGCACCAACATCCAAGGCCAAACTATTTTACCAGAACTAGATAATGAAGGATCCATCTTTTTGGAGCCAGAGGCTGTCCTCAATCAGCGCACTGGTCAGCGTCGCTCTCGCTCTATCACAGAGGTCTTAATTCAATGGCACGGAATGCCGCCCGAGGATGCTACGTGGGAACCACTCCTTCAGATTCAGCGACAATTTCCACATCTAAAGCTTTGAGGACAAAGCTTTTTCTAAGGGGGAGGGGATGTTAGGAACCCATGTCAATCCTTCTCTTTACTATGTTAGTATATTTTTGTTGGATGCATAGGCTTTGTAAGTCGTCCCATAGTAATTGTTGATCCATAGTTTGTGTTATTGTTGTGAAGTGTATATGCTTTGTAAGCCACCTATAGTATTTGTTGATCCACAGTTTACATTGGCCCATGGTTTTAACCCATAGTATTGGCGCCCATAGTTTATATTGGCCCATGGTTTTGACCCATGGTATTGGCACCTATTTTTAGTATATAAGTGTGTGTTGAGGCCAAGGAAGGCACCATGAAGTTATTTTGTATTGAGCTTGCTCAAAGGAGGTTGCCCCCTCGAAGTGGCTTGCGATTAATATAAAAGTGATTCTAAGTTCTGCTGCTATATCATGTGTTTTGATTACTTGTTTGCTGCAGGTTCCTCACACAATGATTGAAGCTTTCCCTTGGTTCTCGGAATTGTGCCTATTAAACTATTGTTAGAAAGATAAAAAATTTCAAGCTTCTTTAAATTGCTATTGGTTTTAATGGTTTTAAGGATTCTACCATTAAGCATATTATCACCAATATTTAGTGTAATTAATTGACACATATTGGCAATCTTCAGAGATGTTAGTGATTATGTTTTGAGTGAGATATAAGTAGGTCCATTTAGTCAAACTGCCAATCTTTTTAGGAATTTTAGGGACTCTGTTTTGAGAGAGATCTAAGTAGGTCAACTTAATCAAACTTCAACTCTCTTTAGGGATGTTAGCTACTCTATTTTGAGAGATCTAAGTAGGTTAACTTAATCAAACTGCCAATCTATTTAGGGATGTTAGCAGAGAGATATAAGTAGGTGAACTTAATCAAACTACCAATATCTTTAGGGATGTTAGCTACTCTATTTTAAGAGAAATTTAAGTAAGTCAACTTAGTAAAACTACCAATCTCTTTAGGGACGTAAGCGACTCTATTTTGAGAGAGATCTAAGTAAGTCAACTTAGTCAAAGTGCCGATCTCTCGAGATGTTATCGACTATGTTATAAGAGAAATCTAAGTAGTTCAACTTAGTCTAACTGCCAATCTCTTCAAGGATGTTAGTGACTCTATTTCGATATAGATATAGGTAAGTCAAATTACCTAGCTCACCTAGTATATTGCTTGAAAAATCATTGTTGTGGAGATCCTGGTATATCACCTGACGAATTTTTGTAATGGTATCCCTGGTGGCTTCCCATATATAAGTACTCTATCTTCTGCATCAGGCGCAATTCGATTAGAATAGGACCGCCGAGCACATTCCCGTAGAGGCCCAATATTCTCAGCACTTTAAACTGACCAAACATGACTGGAATTATTCTAGTCAAAGAATTAAAAGAAATATTCAAGATGTGCAGTTTCTTGAGCAAGCCCAATTCTCGTGGAATAGAACCATTGATATTAGGATTGTAGCTTAGGTCAAGTACTCACAACGCTTTCAGGTGGCCAAACTCGGGTGGAATTGTTCCCACAAGCCAATTATTTGAAATATTGAAAGTATCCAGTAATGAGAGGTTGCCAACAAACAGAGAAAGGGTACCTCCCAATCCATGTTTTAAAAATCCTATAGAAAGTTCTATGGCTACCACTCTTCTGGTGTGTTTCCTGCAGCTAACACCATACCATGAGCCGCATATGTTTTTGGAATTCTTAGTCATCGAGTTGGACAGGAAACCATATGGATCCGATGTGACGGCCTCCACTACTAGAAGTGCTATGTTACAAGGCCAAAAGAGATCATGCATAAGATTCCTAACATTAATAACAAAAACTAAAAAGATGGTTTTTGTTTAAAACTAGTGTACTTCTAACATTGTACATCTCTCAGAGATTTAAAATTGTTGATCCTTGTTGCAACCACTTGATCATTACCATAACCAATGGTTTAAAGAAACACCCTAAACATAAAAAAAATTATAAGAATAACTTTTCCATGACATTTTACCTTACCTGTTTTGAAATGAACTTTTCTACATGCTATTAAAATCATTGTATGATTATCTTTCCAACTAAGAACATAAGTTTTTTCCGATCCACACTTCCATTAACAGTAAAAAACAGTTAGAAATACCATCACAAAGCTAATTGATATGTTTGTCCATATGGACCTAGTTCATGAGTAACTAGCCATTCAATTTCAAACTCCACCTAATACATAAGCATTGTCTTCACCATAAAAAACCTAAGTATTAGAACACTTGAAAATTAATCCTTCAAAATTTAGTCTTGAGTCTACTAACATCTAGATGTGAAATGAGAGAGATTTATAGGGATTCTCATTTCTCTTTTCAAAACTTGGTGCATATAATTATTATTCAAACACATTGAAAAAGTATCCATCAAACTTCAATGTGGATCTTACTAGTATCCCAATCTCACATGAGAAGAAGTTTGAGAGGGCTTCGACAGTCACTATTTTCAATTTCCATCTTATATTTATGTGAAAAGGTTAGAAAAAAGCAAGGACTATTATATACTGAAATCTCTTTGTGAACCTTACATGATTCAAAAATGTCATTTTGACAAAAAAAAATATTTACAATCTCTTCTCTTAAATTCTGGGTTGATAGGTTTGATGAGTGGTATCCAAGGTAATCGTAGACTCCATTTGATAAGTCTACATCACGGACATTTATCAAGGTTCATCATCAATACAATGAGTCGGTTTGAGTAAAGGATAAAGATTTATTAATATATCTTTAACAACACATTTCAAGAGAAAACTAGGAAATTGATAATGTTGATTATATAGCTAAGGCCAAACCCAAACCATAAAAATGTTAAGCTATATAATAAGGAAGTCTAAGTTGTGATTAAAACAAACACCCTAAATTGCTACAATGATTCTAAACTTAGAATAGAATAAAAATCTAAATTAAATTTATTAATATTAAATATTTTTCATAATGAATCAATTGTGAACTACTTAACCTATTTTTTATAAACTATAGAACTAAATGTAATATCTAATTCTAACCTAGAAATACTACAAATTTTTATATAAAATAATAATTTAAGAGAATTTGATAATAATTAGTGAGTTATTCGCCATAACCTAGGAAATATTTAATGTAAAAAAGTAACCTAAATTATCATATCTAAATTACTTTAGTATAACCTAAAAGGAATAATTCGAATAAAAATTAAAACTTTAAGATTAATCTACAACTTAATCTTGTATTTCTATCTAATCTTTTTATAATAAATTTTAACCTGGATTTCATTAAAGAACACTCCAATAATTGAAGAGGGGCATCTTTTTTAACAATGTAAGTCAGGTCAATTATGGTAAAAAAACGTTTTTGTTTTAAAAATTCATCTTTTTAATTATTTTCATATTCAAAGGTCAATTATGGTCAATTTCAAATGTACACAAACTTATTGTAAATTGGAAATGAAAAGAAAATCATTTCGAAGCAATAAGAGTGTACCCCAAAGGAATAGTCATTGAGACTAGTCACAATAGTAAGAGGGAGATATACTCCTCTAGGTGAAATGCACCTTGAAAGACATGTTATCTTAATTATGTAATAATAAACTCTCCTCTCCCTATATATTTCTTTTAGTGCCCGTAGTTCCTATAATGTAATGAAATTGAGTTGGTACACTCGTAGTGCTTATAATGGTTCAGTCTATCTATTCATGAACTATTCTTGAACAAAGATATCTATCCATGACATAGAAAAGAGTAGGTGAGTAGGTAGACTCTAGTAAGGGAGGGAGCAGAAATCATGAACCAATTTCAATACAAATTGAAATGGTTTACATCCATTTCATACAATGCACGTTATTATCCATGTGACCTCTTTAATGTAGGGGTTATCCTCATAAAAGTAAATACCTTATATGCCCTAAATTATATAAATCCTAGAAATTGAAAATAAATAAATAAATAAAAATCATTTTCAGGTCTCTCCAATATTGACATCTTATCCTAGCTATTTTACAGAGACACTTCAACTTCTCCAACAAATATCAAGTATTTTAAACTTTTTTTTGGTTCTATTATGGTTTATGGATTTCAGATGCACACGAACTAATTGTAAATCAAAAATAAAAAGAAAAGAATTTATGCCACCTAAATGTTTGAGTAGCAACAACTATTTATTCAACCTCCCAAAGCCCACAAGACATGAATATAATATGTTTATATTTCATATGCTAGATTAGATTTAATAGTGTTCAATTCAAAATCAAAGCAGCAGGATATCCATAATCACTGATCGAAACACAATCACAAGATAGACACAACATTTATCCCGGGAAACCCTTAAGGGGAAGAAAACCCAGCAAAACTTTCTCTGTATAAGATGTATAAAAGACAACCCAAAAAAATAGGTGTTCTCCTCCTTTTGTTATGTCTCTCTCTATCTCTCCTATGCGCTACTCAAGTGAGTGAGTCTGTGTTCAAATAAGGACCACAACTCCTATATTTATCAGGAAATTTCAACTCAAAATGGGCCTCTTAAAAAAAATTAATAAAATAATAGTTAAAATAATAAAATACTATTTATTAATTTTGGAGGAAGAAAAGAAAAAAACTATTTTTTTGTTTGTATTGTCGACATATCTCCTCGTGTTTTTACTCGAATTTCGATCGGGAGAGATCGTTGGATGCAGAATTAAATTCAACATCCAACGAGTACCCACTCGGGATGCTTTTGACGGACCCTGCTACCCTAAAAAAAAGAAATACCTAAAAAAAATGTGATGATGATGTCATCATCACATTTTTTCAGTTATTTCTTGTTTTTAGGGTAGCGGGGTCTGTCAAAAACATGCCGAGTGGGTACTCGTTGGATGCGGAATTTAATTCCACATCCAACGAGCTCTCCCAATCGAAATTCGAGTAAAAACACGAGGAGATATGTCGAAAATACAAACAAAAAAGTAGTTTTTTTATGATACCTATCCCCAAATTTATATTAAAAAAGTGTTTAAGACCTGTATGGTATTTCAAATTTAAAGAAATTTCATTGGCTAGCACATGATGACATGGAATTTGAGTTAAAGTTAAAAGGCCCATTTTGAGTTGAAATTTCCTCTAATGACACAATGCGTCAACTGACCTTTACCCCAACCAAGTCCGCCCCACTAAACTTAATTGTCTGAATTCTCCTGGGAAGACTCAAAAAAATATATTATATTATTTATTAGGGTGCTAAAGACCTGACACAAAGTGGAGGATTTACCTCATGACTTTATGATGGCAAAATACAATAGTAACACCCCTCTAGAGGAATAATAACATCTCCCTTGGGTTACATTAGAAAAATACATTTAGAATATCCTTTGAAGTTACAATATTTCAACACTCCCCCTTAACGAGAAGGTTATTCTACTGACAACATCACCACAGAATATAGGAGAATAGAGAAACAATAATTACAACAGTACATCGAGATAATACATCTATATGTTACAGGAAGTTTTCACAATCAGTAACTCAAACAGTTACTCTTCATCTTCTGCATCACATGATCACTTGATCCTCTTGCAGCAACGCTTCAATCTTTCGATCCTTCTTGGCAGGACTTCGATCTTCTCGATCCTTTGCAGCAGCACTTTGATCTTTATGATCCTTTCCAACAGCACTTCGATCTTCTAGATCCTTTGCAGTAGCACATCGATTTCCTCGATCCTTTGCAACAACACTTTGATCTTCTATAGTAGCCTTCGATCATCTTGAACATTGTAGCAACACTTCAATCCTTTCAACCCTTTTGCAAAAGTACTTCGATCCTTTCGATCCTTTATAGTCGTACTTTGATCCTTTTGATCCTTTGCGGCTATACTTTGATCTACTTAACCCTTTTCTGTTGTACTTCTACCTACTTGATCCTTTTCCACCACACTACCTACAGTACACATGATCTATTTGCGGGATGATCAATCCTGGTCACTTTAGGACCTGAGTCCAAGGACAATGCAATCCTCCATCAACATGATCCATGAAATCAATCAGCTAAATCATCTACAACTAATGTAGATCTTGAGCACACCTAGTGTCGTCCCTATCATCCGTGAGGACTCATCGTAGACCATCCATACCACATAGGTTAGGACTACTCCCAAGTGAGTGTTATACTACGGTATCTACACTTACATGTAGGCATACTCTTCCAAGCAAGAGTATTGTCTGTAGAGAAGATCTTGGCCACATACAAAATGTCGACCCATCGTAGAACATCCATTCCACACAAGTTAGGACCAATCCCAAGTGAGTGTTATACTACGACGTCCATGAGGACTCATCATAGATAATCCATACAACTAAGGTTAAAACCACTCCCAAGTGAGTGTTATTCTATGGCATCTACATATGAATGTAGGAATACTCTCCATACAAGAGTATAGTCTGCAAAGCAGATCTTGATTGCATACACAATGCTAGTCCTATTGTCCATGAGGACTCATCATAGAGAATCCATACCAAAAAGGTTAGGACCACTCCTAAACGAGTGTTATTCTACGGTATCCACAACTGAATGTGGGTACTCTCCATGCGAGAGCAACATCTGCAAGTTCATCCTTAGCTAGTAAGAACCACTCTCATGCATAGATTTTTATACTTGCCATCCTCAAAAGAGGACACTATCCTCCACAAGTGAATGTGGGTACTCTCCATGCAAGAGTAGCATATGCAGGTCCATCCTTAACTAGCAAGGACCACTCTCATGAGTAGAGTGTTATACCTTCATTCTCAAGAGAGGATATTGTCATCCACAAATAAATGTTAGACCATCATCATCACTGTCACCCATCATCGACGCCAGTCTCAGCATTACTCCCCCTTTCCTGAGAAATTCCATATTATCAACCTGCTCCCCCTTTGTCTGAGGAGGGTTCATGTCTTCGACCTTATCTTCCTTTTCGAAGAAGGTCCATATCTTCATCATTTTTAGTCCCATCACTATTCCTCCTTCCAAGGAAAGTCCTTTCGAACTACACCAAGCTTTTCATGGAAGTATTAAAACTTGACTCGATATAGAGGCTTGGTCAGTACATGAACAACTTACTCATTGGTACTCACATACTAGAGCTTGATAACTCCCTTTTGTACCATATCCATTATATAAAAATATTGGATTTCCATGTGCTTCGATTTGTCCTGGAACACCAGATTCTTTGTCATCTTTATACAACTCTGGTTGTCACAGATAATTACTCTGGTGTCCAACCCCATGTCAAATAATCCTGACATCAGCTTCTGAAGCCATATTGCATCAAAACAAGCGGAGAAAGATGCAATGTACTATGCTTTAGCCATACTAAGAGCAACAATGGACTGTTTCTTACTAAACCATGAGATCATGGTGGATCCCAGACAATAATATCCACCTAAGGTGCTCTTTCTGTCTGCAGCACTTCCTTCCCAATATGAATCCATATATCCATACAATTTGCAGACGTGATCTCTCGCATAGTATCATCCCAAATCAATCGTACCTTTTAGGTACCTCATCACATGATTTGCATCTATCAAGTGAACCCATCTAGGTTTAACTAGATATTGACTCAAGGTGTTCACAGCAAAGCATAAATCTGTCCTTATGTTCATCAGATACATTAATGACCCAATAATCTGTCTTAGTGATTCATGTCCACTAGCTCGGATGTCTCATCAGACAACAACTTCAAGTTGGTGTCCATGGGTGTGGCCATGGCTTTACAATCCAACATATTAAATCTTCTCAAGATTTCTACTGCATACTTTCCCCGATTCAGAAAGATTCCTTTTGGGATCTGCCACACTTCCAGCCCTAGTAAATAATGCATCAATCCAAGATATTTCATCTTGAATTCTTCAACTAGCTTCTTCTTGCAATCCTTGATCCCTTTCTCATTTCCAATCAGAAATAGATCATCCACATACAACAATAGTATGACTGGTTCATCTTGCATAATCTTCATATAAATATTAGGATCAACTTTACTCTTGGTAAATCCCATGATTTTCAAGAAGCTATCTATTCTTCGATACCAAGCTATATGATCTTGCTTTAGTCCATACAAAGCCTTTTTCAACTTGCATACATGAGTCGCTCTGTCTTCGACTTCAAATCCTTGCAGTTGTTCGATGTAAACCTCTTCCTCGGTCACACCATTAAGGAAGGCCATCTTTACATCCATATGATGTAAATCCCACTTCATCATGGAAGCAAGTGCCATGATAGTTCTGATGGAAGTGTACCTTACTACTGGAGCAAATGTCTATTCATAATTGATCCCCTATTTCTAAGAGAATCCTCTAGCCACAAATCTTTCTTTGTACATTTCAATACTTACATCAGCACCATTTTTTATCTTGTAGATCCATTTCAAAGATACCACACTCTTGTTTTTTGGTTTGGGAACAATATCCCAAACATCATTCTTTATGATCGACTGGTATTCTTCCATCATTTCTTCAACCCATTCTTCTTCTGTGCAACTTCCTCATAGCTGGTGGGTTCTTGATCTAGAAGGTCACAAATCAAAGATACATAACTGTAATATGTATTTGATATTTTTCTGGTTCTTGTGGAGCCTTCTGGTCCTCTGTATCTTTCTGCTTCTTGTATGATTTCTCTTACCCAAGCAAGTTTTCTCTTTTGAAAGATATCCATAGTAGGGGGGTCCTGAGGCTCTAGCATGTCATGATCTTCTGATGCTACTATTTCAAGAGATGGTTCAGATTCTTCCCTTCTAGGAAGTACATCCTCTTCATGTCTTCTTCAAGATGACACCTTCTATACTTCTTAAAAGTCGTCTCTTCATAAAATGTTACATCCATACTAATCTCAGTATGATGGAATCCTGAAATGTATATCTTGAAGGATTTGGAGACTTCACAGTATCCTGCAAATATTCCCTTATTGGTTCCATTTTGGTTCTCTTCTCTTTTGGAATATGTACATATACTGGGCAGCCAAATATCTTGAGATGTCTTACTTCAGGTTTCTTTTTGGTGTACATCTCTTCAAGGGTCTTGAATCTAAGAGCACTGTGAGATAATATATTTTTCACATTTACAACTGTTCTTGCTACTTCAACCCATAGGTGCATAGTGAGGTCTTGGTAATGAATCATGGTCTTCACTGCTTCCATGATAGTTCTATTCTTTCTTTCCGCAACACCTTTTTGTTGGGATTATAGGGAGTGGTTAGTTCCCTCTTGATTCCTACCTCCTTCTAGAGTGGTGTATTCTCCACCATTATCTGATCTCAGTGTCTTGATTCTGTTTTCTGAGTGGTTCTCTATCGAGGCTTTGAATTCCTTGAATTTCCTGAACACTTCACTCTTATTCTTCAAGAAGTATACCGAAGCCTTTCTTGAATATTCATCAATAAATGTGACATATTACTCAATTCCACTCAAGAATATGGAGGGCATAGGACCACATACATTAGAATGGATTAGTTCCAATGTACCTTTGGTCTTTGTTTCACTTTTTGGAAAGGGATTCTTGATGTTCTTTCCTTGTACACATCCCTTGTAGGTTCCCTCATGTTCGATCTTCAAATATGGTAACATTGTTACCACCTTTCTTACATAGCGCAATACTTTGTAGTTGATGTGAGCAAGTCTCTTATTCCACAATTCACTTTAGATAGTAATATCATGGAGAAGGGCTGTCTCTGGATGTCCTTTGAGTTTGTATAATCCTCCTTCTTCTTCTCCAATGACTACATCATCTTCAAGTGTCTTTCCTTTGGACCACATAACTAATTGTCCATCTATAAAGGAAAATCTATATCCTTTCTTCTCTAGAGATGAGATGGAAAGTAGGTTATTTTTCAAACCTGGTACATACAGTACTTCCTTCATCTTCATGGAAGTCCTAGAGTCAAGCTTGTAGCTTGATTCACCAATGCCTTTGATGGGATATTGATAGTCATCTCCGAACGATACCTTCTAGGGAGAGTTCTTCTCTTCAAGTATTGACAGAGTTGTTTTCTTTCCTGTCATGTGCTTAGAGGCACCACTATCAATAATCCATGTGTCTTCTCTAGGTGTTACAGACCCAGAGAGTGCATAGAATAACACATATTCTTTTACATCTTCACCTCTAGTTTTCTTTTGAGTTCTTTCTTCATCCTCATGTTCATCTAGATGAGCATGATGCCTTTTGTTGTTCTTCTTCTTCTTTGGTGATGTACATTCTGTAGCAAGATGTCCCATCTTATGACAGTTGTAGCATTGATACTTTGAGTAATCCTTCTTCTTCTTCTAGAATTTCTTCTTTGAAGGCTTATGATTACTCTTCTTGAAGTTTGATTGTTTTCTTCCTTTAGTATGGGTAGCTAGAGCCTGATCATATTCTATGAGGAGAGCTTATCTATTGGATACTCTAGCTTCTAATTCTTGTATGCAATCTTCCCATACTATGTCAAACTTCATACTTTCTTTTCTGACACACAGAGTCTGAATGAGTCCCAAGGTCTAGTGAGGCCATTGAGGACAGTCATAACCAATTCATCATCATCAAGGGTGTCTCCAATAACACTTATTTCTCTTTGAATTGGGATACCCTTGTGAAGTAATCTTGAATAGATTCTCCTTTTATCATCTTGGTTCCCTTCAGTTGAGCTCTTAGATTCATCTTTCTGTTGATGTTCCTTCGCTCATACATTCTGGAAAGTGCATCATACATTTGTTTAGGTGTCTTCTTATATGACACTTGAGGGATCAAGTGATCCTTAATATAATCAACAATGATCTTCATTGCCTTGATTAAGTCCTTCTCATGCTTCTCCTTAGCTTCATCTTTTGCATTCTCATCCTTGATGTAATTCTCAAGGCCATTCTCTTTCAGAATGATACCAATCATATACTTCCAAGCCAGGAATTTTTCTAGGCTTTCCAATTTGTCCTCAAGCTTAGTGCTTGGGGCCATCTTGTCCAGGAGGTCATTAAAAATGAAATCTATTAAAATAGGAGGCTGACCTTACCAGTAGATGTGCTTTAGGGAGGCGAGTTGGTTGATCCAACTGCTTTCTGGAGATCCCAAATATTCAGCCTTCAAATCCTACTTGCAAGGTTGCATCACTGCAGAAATTTTGGTTATGATTCATTGCCAAATTGGGGTTTGGATTTCCCGGAGATCCAACCACCCAAAAAATTTGATTTGGGGCTCAATATAAGTGCTCTAGGAGGGCACAACTTTCTATGCAAGAATATCTTCAAAACTCCAACTTTTGCAAAAACCCTAATTTCTTTCAAAGAGAGAGGACAGAGAATTTCACCTTGTGAAAGATGCTCTAATCGGGTTAGATCTGATACCATGTTAATATTTCATATGCTAGACTAGATTCAATAGGGTTCAATTCAAAACCAAAGCAACAACATATCCAAAATCATTGATAGAAACAAAATCACAAGATAGACACAACTTTATCCTGGGAAACCCTTAAGGGGAAGAAAACCCAACAAAACTTCCAATGTATAAGATGTATAAAAGACAACCCCAAAAACAAGTGTTCTCCTCCTTCTGTTTTGTCTCTCTCTCTCTCTCTCCTATGCGTTACTCAAGTGAGTGAGTATGTGTTCAAATAAGAACCACAACTCCTCTATTTATACACAATGAGTCAATTGACTTTTACCCCAACCAAGTCGGCCCCACTAAACTATCTGGGATGACTTCTCCTGGGAAGAATCAAAACAATATATTATATTATTTATTAGGGTGCTAAAGACCTGACACAAAGTGTAGTCTTTACCTCATGACCCTATGATGGCCAAATACAATAGTAACACCCCTCCGAAGGAATAATAACATCTCCCTTGGGTTACATCATAAAAATACATTTAGAATATCCTTTGAAGTTACGATATTTCAGCATAATACACACTTGATTATTGTGTGGAAACCTATAATTAACATCTCTATGGCCCTCACAAGATTCACATTGGAAACCATTGGGGCATCTTCCTCCATTCATGTCATGGAGCAAGATCTCATACACTGTATGGAGACATGCGCGCAGATACAACATTATTATTATTTTAGCTAATGCAAGTCCATACATATATAAAGCAGTCTCTACTCTCCCAGTCCCTAGAACATATAGTTTATGAACTTCTATAAGGTACAGCTCTGTCAGGCCAATGAAAAAGTCAGTCGTTAGGTCATTGATAAAATAAGGCATTGGAATTTGGAAGGAGCTTTGAATGGAGGATTGATTGCACTCGATGGAGGATCTATTAGTCAAGTGTGATTGGGACTATCTAAAAGAAAAACCCCACAATGTAATACCTAATGCTTTCAGGAAATAACTTTTTTTTATCAACCCTAAATTCAACAGCTATTTCTAGAATTGAATCATGTCCTCCCCAGATGCTCAATTCGAATTGATAAAAAAAGCCCCAATATTAGTTGGATTATGGATAGTCCCTTCAATATATATTGAGTTTATCACCCAATTTTAAGTGATAAAACAAAAGCCCCAATTTTGGGTGGATTATGGATAGTCCCGCCAATGTATATCAAGTTTATCGGGCCTATCGGAAATATTAAGTATTTACTAGTATTGGATAGTCCACTAGGGTCTGATAAAATTTACTAAGTGTTGAATTGAGCAGTTTGAAATACCATTTTAAAGTGACTGCCAGAGACTGTGTGTTTGTCAATAAGGTTTTAAGGTGACATGGTATTGTTCCTATTTGAGGTGGATACCTAGCCATACCCTTAGTTTGTTTAAAGATGGTCAAGATGTGAAAAATATAAGTCTTCCAAAAGTTAGAAAAGTATGCTTGTACAGTTTTGGTGAAATAAAAGAGTAAGCTAGAGGAAATTAATAAACATAAATTTATAAAGGGAATTATGCATATGTTGATAAGGATTTAACGATAGTATTTTGGAAGATATGATGTGATTGAAATTACGCAACATATATTTAAGGAAGAAATGCTCATAGAGGGTTTAATGAAGACACACACATGCTACAATCACTACAACAAATCTTGGAATTAGAGTCCCATTTAGCATCCTTTTTTAGTGTAATTTCTTTTACATTGAGTGGTCAAACTAGACGCTAAATGGGACGCGTCATGGAAAAAAACTTAAATTGTCTCAAAAAACGTCTTTTTTTGCTTCCTAAATAGCATCCTTTATAAAGTCCAAAATAACATCTCTTTTTTTGCTCCAAAATATTGTCCAACTTTTCTTCCTAAACAACGTCAAGGTTTGCTTCCAAAATAGCGTCCAACTTTGCTTCCTAAACAACGTCGAGGTTTGCTTCCTAAATAACATCCTACTTTGCTTCCTAGCGAGTGTCCACTTTTGCTTCTTAAATGACACCCCCGTTAGCGCCATATTTGCATCCTTAATAGAACCATGTTAGCATCCAAATTAGCATCTAATATTGCATCCATTTTGGCTACCACTTTAGCATCCCATTTTGCACCATGTTTTACTTCCAAACATGTGCCAATTGTTGCTTCCAAATTTGCACCAATTCTTTCTTCCTTTTTTGCATCATGTTTTGGTACCAAAATGACGCCAAATATTTCTTCCATTGTTGCACCAAATTTTTCTTCCTATGTAGCGCAATGTTTTTCATCCAAAGTAACATCTTATTTTGCTACCATATCAATGCCACGTGTTGCATCCTTTTTAATGCCTAGTTTCGCGTCTCTCATGTTTTGGTCACTAATTTAGTCGTTTTTAGTGTTTAACCGATATGATAATATCATTAGGGCATGGAGGAATCGAACTTCCAACCTCCTGCTTGTAAGGCAGGCGCTCTTCCATTGAGCTAGAACCCTTTAAGAATTTGGGAACCTAACTTACAGAGTCCTATATAATGGTAAAAAGGATCAATACACAACTTTGAGTGTCTAATGGTCGACAAAGGATGATAGATTGTATTATATTCAACATGGGATTGATTACATTCCTTGGTTCTCTGTATATCATTTTCCTATGATTGTAAAGTTTCTACAATTACAGTACCAACATCTGCAGCTTCTGTAGCTTGTGAGGCAGTAGCATCACCTTTTTCTTGTGATCTGGTGGTATCATGGGCCTAATATGATCGAGTGTCATCAACTGGTTGAGCCCTCTATAACTAAGAAACAAAAGGATGATAGATTGTATTATATTCAACATGGGATTGATTACGTTCGTTGGTTCTCTGTATATCATTTTCCTATGATTGTAAAGTTTCTATCATTACAGTACCAACATCTGCAACTTATGTAGCTTGTGAGGCAGTAGCATCACCTTTTTCTTGTGATCTAGTGGTATCATGGGCCTAATATGATCGAGTGTCATCAACTGGTTGAGCCCTCTATAACTGAGAAACAAAATTATCCTCAATTCCTAATTCTATTGTAGTGCCACTCATTCCTCTAAGTTGTTGACTATCATCAACCCAGCTACTCAAATGATTTATTGGTCACCCACTTCGAAGTGTTTAGTAAATAGAATCCAATTGGGATGAAGCTAAAGTGCTTTCAATATTATTTTCTGCTACAACCCTATCATTCTCTGCAATCATAGACACATTACATTATATATGTCCGATCAATTGAAAATGGCAACAAGAATTCTATTGATGTCTTTACTCTCCAGACTAGTTATTTTCAAATTGCCACATTTGAACTTGTTAAATCAGAAAAGTTCACAAATTCTAAATCACAATAAATTCTGAATCACAACTCCTAGCACAAATAAGAAGTTTTCTACATCTGCAGATTCCTAGTATGCATAATTTGGGTAACCTTTACCACAACTTTTATGCACAGCCAAGCAACCTTCGTATTCCTTAAACCTAGCCTAAACTAGCACAACCCTAGTGGAATCTTGGAAAAGTTACAAGTTCTACATCTTCATCTAACTAAAAATAGAACTGGTAATTAACCTTCTATATGCATGGCTGCAAATATTAGATACCTTAATGCATATCATAGGGTTTCTAGTCATTCCCAGATTATTCTTATATCCTTGTAAAACTGGTGTTTTTAAAAATTTTCCAGATATACTAATAAAAGAAAAAATACTATATTGTTGATTAATGTTCCACAAAAAATAGAACAATTGAGTACTTACAGTAATCTTTGCAGAATATTCATGAAATGAAGAGCTAACAAGAATAAGAAGCTGCCTTCCATCCAACTTCTTTGCAACGGTGTTGTTGCACGATCAGAATCTGACAAATTCAAGGAAAATTATAGCAAAGGGACTATGTAATTAATATCCATGTAGATTTATTCCACTCACCCATTTCATTTTCAAAATTTCTCTTTGTAAGATCGTCTTGAGAAGTTTAAATGGTAATACATTTCTTAATAATCATTTTGGAGGATAAAATCCTACCAACTTGTACAGTGAGAAGAGGATCAATCATAATAGAAAAAAATACAAGATTTAAAATCTAACCTTCTCACATTGATCTCTGTTACTTCAACTATACATCTAAGAGAACATAAGAAATGAATAGCCTTGCCTAGCTCCACCCCTCACCCCGTAAAACGAAAAAATAAAAGTAATTTTTAAAATAAGAAAGGCTTTGCACAAAATGTGTTGAAACAAAATAACAAGATTATTTGCGTAAATATAAACATGCATAGGTTTTCACACCAAGTTAGTTCCACTTCTTTCCTTCAAAATCCTAACAAGTCTATGCACATTCAACATCATATTTCTCACAAATAAGGCCAAGACTAGCCATCTGTGTACATTGTCACTAGTATAGAATACATTGCAATCGAGCAAAACACATAATATAATTGAATTGACTTTATTGTCAAGGAAAGAATGTATTTAAGGTAGATTTAATTTCAATTTTTAGCCCAAGAATTTAATATTGAAATTTTAATCAGAAGCATGAAATGTTGGCTTGAAAAGGCTTAGACAATCTTCAGGTAAACCATTTTCATTTTGAACATCTAAAAAAAATCATGCATTAGTATTCTTGTTGATCTAATCATAAATTATGTTCATCTGGAATGGTACCCCATCCCAACCTTAATTCAATGCCTAGAAGCTAGAACTAATAGAGATGCAGTTCATATTGATATTTTTACCTCAATCTAAAGCGAGCTACCTAGTCTAAAATTATATTTCTACTCTTCCATTACTTTTCAAGTTTTCACATATCAGCGTGAGTGATATTGGAGTCATCACACCCTCTACCTTCTAAATTTTAAACGATTTACAAACCTATGAGCACTTGGTTACTCACATTGCATTGATTACATGTCAGAACATAATTGAAAAACTAGACTTTCATTAAACACAATTTTCTTCATATAGCATATTTATTATTTCCAGCTAGGGTCAAGAAAAAAAATATGGAGCCAGATTGTAAGTTGAAAACTATCCATAGACCCTACAAAATTCATGCATGCAATAAAGAATAATACCACCACAAACCAGTGTGGCATTTTCCCACATACCATGAAGAATATCATGCAATGATCCCATTGTTGCAAACTCATATGCAAGCACACGAAGGCTGCCCTCAACACAATATCCAACAAGTTCCAATACATTTTCATGTTTTAATATTGAGAACATGGACACCTACAAACCTACATGCATATTTAAAATAATATTACAAAACCCATGTGACAAAGTAAAAGTAGATATCTGGGCTTAAGATTTATTTGTTGACATATTAGAATTAAAAGAAACAGCAAAATAGGTGAGCTTAAAAGAAAAGCCTTTTAGTTTAACATTAGAATGTCTTACATGTGCAAGGAATTCTTGATCAAGTTGCTTGCTTGTGTCAATCTTCTTAATGACTGCAGTACAACCACTTCTTAAGACTAAATAGTACACCCGACCATAGGAACCCTCTCCAATCAACTATTTTGGACCAAAGTTATTTGTTGCTTCTTTCATTTCCTAGGAATCTGAGGTACTTCAATGAGTAGAGGCAATATGATTTGTCCATCCTTAGTATTTTCTGTACTCTTGTGACCCCCATTGTTACCTGCAATATCCATTCACATAATAATGAGTTAAAAAAAAGAGATCTTGAACCATATCTATTGAGTTCCTTTTAAGGATAACGGTTTCAAAATGAAAATATCATGTTTGGCATCCATGAGAACTTGAGTTAAAGTTGTGTTCTCAAATATTTATGGTGTTAAACATTTGCATATAAAATAAAAAATATAATTCCTCACAGTGATGAATTGTCACAAAAACAAGAACCCTGCCATGACAATAAAAAAATGACAAGCAAATTGTATAGGGAACAACTTCCTATTGCTATCTATGCTATCATGGCAATTGAAACCTTAGAAATTCTGCAAAGCTATTACAATGTGTAGCAACGTGAAGTGTACCCAGAAACAAAATGTATAAGAACATGCAATTCATGACAAGAGGATTTCGGGGCACAAGATGAATCAGAAAGGACAAGGGGATGTATTTTTATCATTAGTCATGTGTGCAGCTTCATTCATTTTCTGTATGCTTAATGCTTGCTGCTTTATGACACTCTTTCACCAATGAATTTGTTGAATACCCAAGATTCTATCCACTAGCTGTTGGCAATATCTCTCTATAACTACTTGATAGTTTCGCCATCCCAATAGCTTGTACCCTTCTAATTCTAGTTTGTTTCCCATGTTTTATTCTGAACAATAATTGGGCATTTATGGTTTGCAATGTGACAGATTTACATTGTGATCTCACTATTGTAGGAAAATTCAATCTTTTATCAAATAAAAACTTGATCCTATAGCACTATTTGTTTATAGGCTAAACATTTCCATAGTATTATTTTCTTCTATCTAAGCATTATTTTCTTCTACCAGGCTCAACCTTTAACACAATGCAGACCGAGAGCGTACACTAGAGCTTGAGTGGAGCCAAAGAAAGAAACTCATTTAGAGCCGAAGCAAAACCTTAGCTAAGAGCCAAAGCCGAGATGCTGAGTTAGACCTAGAACCATATGACCGAACCTGATCAAAGGCCGGAGTCCTCAAATATAATTTGGGAGATCAAAAACCTCCAAAGTGGGGATCTTTGATCCCTAACGGATACGGTCAGAAACAAGCCACATTGGATCATACATGTAACCCTAAACCTAGCAAAATCCAAGGTTTTTTAACCAGATAAGAGCCAAGAAGAAAGAGACAGTGGAAGAAGAAGCCACAGAGATAGGGTAAGCAACAGAGCAGAGAAGGTTGCTACACTAGTACATGTGGAAATTTTTCCCACAGACTTTTGTTGCTAAATAAATACTTGTTCGTTATGATGGAAATTACCTTTGATCATGAAAATAGGAGGGCGCAAGACTACATGCACACACCCTCATCCTCGATCTTCCTATTATGTAATTACTCTTTTAAATGGATTGTACGCTCGGCTCTTGGCGCATGTGGTAAACCCATGATGGTGAAGCCAAGCAAGTTTAACTTAAGTTTCTATAATAAATTGGGATATGAATCGGCCTATTACAATGGTGGTAAGCATTAGAAGGAGTATGCCAAATCAAGGGCGGTTTGGTGCCCATAGCGAAGAGTTCCATCGTCCCTCTAAGTCCTCCATAGTGCAAGTTTCTATGACGGTTTTGGATGAAAACAAGCAGTGAGTCACTACTACATTTTGACCAAAAATCCGACGGCCGTCATGTCGGATTTTCGACACTTCCCTGTCGCATGTACTACACTTTGGTTTTTTTATAAGCGTCGAAAACTTGTCGTCGGGTATCCGACACCTAGGTAACCGTCAGTTAAGAGACACTTAACTAACCGTCGGTTGAATGTACATCGTCGATTGTCCGACACTTATTAAGCGACGGTGACGAAAATTTTTAACAACATTGACACCTACCGGCGTCACTTAACCGACACCTCCAGGACATATGCGTCGCATAACCGACAGATCTAGGTGTCGCATAACCGACGGAAATGTTACAGAGGCGTCGCATAACCGACAGATCTAGGCGTCGCATAACTGACGGCAATGTATTTTTAAAATACACAGGCGTCGCTTAACCGACACCTATAGGCGTCGGTTAAGCGACGCCTGTGTATTTTTTTTTTTTTTAATATTGTGAAAATTACCTTCTTTCCCCTAATGTTTTGTGCTAGTAAGAGTCTACCTTGTCACTTCATGAAATAAAACTTTACTCTTATATACTCTCTCATGTCTCTTTTTGATATAATAATATACGAACGTATATATGCATATAGATACATGTCATGCAACCCATACCAGATTTCGAATACATCATCCCTGTACCTGCACATGCTCTCGTAGCCACAAACCCTGGCAACCTTGAATACTATTTATAATAAGAAACTAGCATCCATGCTAAGTTCTAACCTTAATCAGCAGGTATCAAATTATCAACATACAAAAGACCTCTGCAAGTACTTTGTCATTCAAGCATACAATGAGGCTGAAATGTTTATATGCTTCATAAAAGAATAACGCTTGAGACACAAAATTGATAAACATCAGGAATATGTTTAGTGGAATGTGATTCATACATTGTAAAATTTAAATAACCTTCAACTATTTCACCCTTCTAATCTCCCAGTACTTTTGCAATCTCATAAGAATAAAATGCAGAATAGAACTTAGAAGTCTCACCTTGACTACAGCATGAACACCAAAAATACCTGTATCCTTGTAATTTGTGTTGAAAGCCATTATATGGTCTACTAGATCATCTGTTGCAACCTTTTGTGCAAGTTCCGATCTATTATCAAAGTATTGAAAATTTATTTGTATACAAACTTCAAAAGCAAGAATACACAGTTCAATCATCCATTGTAATTAGCACTCATAATAGCATAGCAAATATCAAGCTCACCCCATGTTTGCACCTGCCCCAGCATTCTTGTTCCACGTCCCCAGCAATGTTTGCAAAACCATCAATGCAATAGAATCTGGATCTGTCCATGAAGCTCCCTTAAAAGCTACAGTGATTTGTGCCAATGGCATATCATCGTTTACAGTGCGAACCTGGGTGGCAATCAAATTCAGGGTGCATTAGAGGATTGACTTTCTAAGAAAACTCTAGATCCACTAAAAAACCATGCTCTTGAGCCGGTAATAACAAACAATTTTCAATTGAACTTTTCTGACCTCCGATCCGGTGAAGAAAGCTGGTTCTCTCTCCACAAGGTCTGCTGCAGTTATAGGATCAGTAGATAGGTTTGTGAACAATCTTTTCACTTTTTCTACAATTTGTTCATGTTCAACAGCACCAGCTGCAGAGACAACCTGCACAATTGTTAAGTAATTAATTTTTTCATATTTGAAGCAACTGCCACCTCTATGCAAATCTGCATTTCTAGAAATCGAAACTTTCTAGTCTTTCATGATAGGGTTTTGTAAGGAACTGGTGCAGACCTCCTAAGCCACAGCAGAGCATAGAACTACACTGAAACTAATTAAAACCACTAACCACTGAGAAGCAAAGCATAAGCATCTGGAGTACCAATCTACGCTATCCTTTCCACGGACAGTAATATCTATGATATACAGAGGTTTCCCTCACTAGATCTATCAAGAAAGGGTAGTTCAAGTGTGGAAATTTTCTCCTCGTTGATGGTATTTTTGATACCATGCTTTGTATAAAAGAAACCTTATAACAAAAGAAAAAAATAGATAGATGGAATATTCACAGCTGGGAAGAAAGATATGAAGTCACAAGTTCCAAATATTAGCAGATCTATAAACAAGTCATGAGTCACAAGAAGCCGATACACAAACAGGGTGGGGAGACCAAAATGTCCCATCGACATATCAGAAATAAACAAACTGAAGCTAAATGAAAAACCAGTCAAGCATTAAACCAAGAACCATAATTGAAGATCATATCAAAAACCTGGGCCACAATAAGATTAGTCCCTGACATGTTATAAAACCAGAATATTGCAAAACCATGAAATCAAAATAATTTAACTATGCAATCAACTTTTAACTAGATGATTGAGCAGAGTGACGAAATAAATGCATAAGTTCCGGTATAAATTGAAAAGCAGAGGATACATATGTACTGAAGCTGGACAAGTGAGGCACTATGATAAATAATAATCCAAATATTTCCAGGATGAATGCTTTCTCCTCTATCCTTTTGGGTGTTAGAAGATATAACACAGCAGAATAATGAAACTTCATTTATTCCTTTTATCTCATCATCTGTTATATTCTCATTATACAATTCATAAAAAGGGAAAGTTACATAGTAGGTATTTGATCAACTCAAAACTAACCAGCACTCAATTGGCAAAATCAAAGAGTTCAACAAATCCACACTCAATCAATACATCAGGGAGTTCAATGAATTAATCAAATAGAAGATTTATTTGTTTCTTTCTTATGTATACAGCGATATATTTATACTCACATTCTCACTTGGTGAGATCTCACGAAGTGCACAATTTCAATACAAAAAATTGCACATACTTAAATCAGTTATACCAGAATCACAATTTCGAGCCTTACACAGCTGTCTGACTATATGCCAGAATCTAGTTCTTGGACTGATAACAATTGACAATCCTGCCAAAGAAACATTTGTAATCATTTATTGATCATAAAGTATATTATCAGATTAAAAAATAAAATTTAAAATTTCTTTCCATGCTCAATTACGACCATCATTCTCCTAAATCACATTGAAAAAAATGATGATCATAATTCGTCATTGTTTGGCATTAACCATACCAGGGTTAGAAAAGAAATATACCAAAACACACCTTATGCACACCCAGTTCAAGGGGAAACATCTATAGAGCAATTGTTTTCACTAGCAACCCCAAGTCAAAGGGAAAACAGTGAACCGACCTGTTGCAAACCAGGTAAAGTGGAACAATTTACTAGGGTAGATAGCCAGAACATGGGTGTGTACACTATATTTAGATTGGGAAATGGATTAGATTGTCCATGTACCGAAACTCCAAAAGAAAGGCAAGCGATATTAGTCATCACAATCCAAAATTTTGAGGTAAATAGTGCAGTTGAATATTTACAATATTGTTGTCAGTATTTTCCTTCTTGTGGGAAGTGAAGTTCACAGCTACTTTGCACAAGTTTCTGCAAAACAAGTTTGCAGAGTACACAACAGAGAGTGTTTTGAATTCTGCATCAGAAGGTTTTGAGGGTTCCACAGACAACACAAAAAAATGCAATAAAAAATGAAAATTAAAAGTTAATTTTGATGCCCATTTTATTGAAAAACAAGTATTCACATACTACATATCAAATTTAATCATTTTCAAATCTTCATTTTATCTTTAGTCACCATAAAAAAGTCAAAATTCATGAAATCTCATGCATTGAAGACTAAATTTGCCAAAAGCAGCAAATTTGCTCACTGCAAACCTGAACCATTCTGAAAATTAATATAAGAGAATGTTAATCTAATATTTAAAACAATTGTAGTTAAATATAATCCTCATATCTTGACTCATAAGTCAAGAGGTGGAGGGGAAGATGGAGGAAGATCTAATCAATTATTCAGAGGATAGAGAGATTGCATTACTGACTTCTATCTTTAGCTCTGGATAAAGTATGGAAGGCATCTAGGCATATGAGGGAGAAATTTCTACAAAACAAGGGGAAATTCCTAAGGTGAACTAGGAATCCTAAGTTCCAAAGGCAATTATAAAAGCTTCGCAGAGGCAAACGTTGTACTAGTCATAAATTCCGTACAGGACAATAGGAGAGATAAGGATGTCAGAAGCAATAACTCTTAGTACAACTCTGAGCTTACAGGTCATTTTGAAGGGGGAGACCCAAGGGAGAGCCTCATTTATTTTGCATTCAAAGGACGAGTGATTGTTTGAGAAGAAATGTAACAGGCAGTTGCAGTTGAAAAATGTAGACAAAAAAGGATCAAAAGAAGAAGGGGTAGGCTCCAAACAGGGTTTTGGCACATTATCCATGGCTGAATTCTCAAACAATAGTTCTAACAATGATTCTGCTAGCTGTAAGTTGAAGCCTAGTGTTCCTAGAAAGAACTCGGAGGCTTTGGTTAATCTAGTCAATCAGGGAGTCCATTCTAGTGCGATTGAGTGTGATGCCATATCAGTAGATGATGATGAGGATGATGGCACATCTGATGGAGAACTGGCTAGTATGGATAAAGAAGATGATGATGAGAGTAACAGTGAACGGTCACTTGCATCAAAACTTTGTACATTCACCACTAGTGGAAGCTGAACCCTAAGTCCCTATTTGGAGGATTTAACCAGAAGTTAAAGTTGAGGAGGCTGAACCCTAAGTCCCTATTTGGGGATTTAACATACCTAAAACAAAATCTGAGTAGTCTGAGCCCTACAGCTCCAGTTTTGGATTTGCTTCCTTGTTTACCATGGGAGACCAAAAAGAGGAGGGACAGAGATGGTCTATGAGTTTCCTATAAGGGAAACTCAGGATGTGGCCAAGAAGAAAAACATTAATCCATCTCTCCTTCCACGCTTTTAGAGGACCCTGATACATTCATGTTTGATGCTCAGAAGCTACATTTATTTCCTTCTACATTGAAAGATGGAACGTTATGTTGGTTCATGGCTTTAGGAGGAAGTATACAGTGCTGAAGGCAAGTGTTGGAACTTGATGCCTATAACACTTAACTTCTAATTTGACATCATAATACAACATCTAAGAATGCAGGTATTCGCAGTATGTCATAAAGATGGATAAGTGAAATCTCTAGTGTCATATCCAAAGATTATGAGAAATGACATACTCAAAACCTCAGTTTCTGTATCTAAGAAAGAGCTTCTCAGCTCAATATTAATTTAGTGGAGACAGAGATGGGAAAGTTATTTTGGGTCGAGAACGAAGGGAGACAACCTTGACAATGTTAAAATCGTGAGAGCTCAATACCAATTCCAGCAAGCAGAGAACTTGATTGAAAGCTTGGTTGGACATATAATTCATGATTATCAATAGAATTTGATACAGTTCAAGCACTCACAACAATGATAGTTGGACACACTAAAACAAGTAAATAAGAAAGGATAAATCCTAATGAGTTGGTACAAAGCTAAAAAAGTACATTTTTCATGTCACTATTTCTTCCAGGTTGAAAAAAGAACTTGGATGCCATGACAGTGGCTTCTCTCAACAGGATCACCGCTGCTGACTGTTTTGATCGTGGACAAAATGGGATAAAAAACAAACCCCAAACCCACATAACACATCCCATAGAGCTTACCATCCACCACAGCACAGTCCCTACAAAATCCATCATTCAAGAACTCCGACGAAGGAATAGGCAAAGAGACCCACTTCAGGATCATAAACCTCTGCCCAGTCTGAAGATTCCATACAACCACCCATAACATAAATCTTTCCCCCAATACTAGCAACTGTAGGCTCATACCGTGGAAGCTTGAGGGGTGCAAGGGACTCCCACCTATTCAAGGATGGGTCATATGCACACACATCGGCTGAAGTGGCAGAGTTCACCAATTCCCCAATCGAAAAAAGCATCCCTCTGCTCACAACAAACTTAGCGCATGTCACATTAATGGGGCATATGGGCAGAGGCAAACAGGTCCTGTTCACTAGGTTCCAGGCATAAAACCTCTCATCCCCAATTGCAGAGAACATTAAGTTTACATACAAATGGTCTTTCGGAAGCCCTTCTGATGATGAATTCCAGCTAAGAATTTGGGAGGATAAAACAGTTTTCCATACCTTGGAGACTGCTAAGAGTTGCTGATGCATTAACCTTGGAACTTTGGCTAAGCAATCCAATGCAATCTCATTGGGTAGTCCAGGCAGAATGATGTCAGAAGACTCCCCATCAATTTCCCTGAATTTTTTTGAGCCCTTCTTCTCTGCCTCCTACTGCTATTTCTCGCTTGACATTTTCTCTTTCAATCAATGAATGACAGGTGACAGGACTTAATGTAAACTTGTGATTTATGTTAAGTGGATGTATCATTGTCAACACAGAATACTATTTGTGGTTGGCACTATTCCCTAGATGAAGTGAGGGAACTTATGGATGCACACACAGAAAGAGAGAGAACAGTGTTTGTGACAGTTGGTACTACTTCTTTTGACACCCTTGTCAAGGCAGTT
>LPNX010737865.1:67573-109669 GCA_001517045.1 Pseudotsuga menziesii
AGCCCTGGACGACCAAAAATCTTATTTTCTTAGAAGTGCTATAATGGCCTTATAATACATTGAGGTAGAGCCTTTATATATCTGCATGGTTTTGAAAGCATCTGTATGTGTGTGAGGCAGATTTGGATAGAGGGGCTTGGATAATTTCCTAGCCAAGTTGCTCCACCAATTGACATAATCCTTGATCGCAAATTTTGGAAAGATCTCTTGAGGCAGAAGCTCACAAACTCTTTTGAAGGATGGATTTGTTGAGAGATTTGAGACTAATTTTTTCTTAAGGTCTTCGAAGCTCTAAAGTTGTGCTTTTGATAGTCATATAGGTCTAAGAGGAGACCAAGGCCTTTATTACTAAATCCTTTTGGCTTTGAACCAGGGATATTCTACCAGACAACAATTATTGTGGAAAAAATTTTCCACCCATCGAATCGACAATTGACTTGCTCAGTAACCTTTGATGGACTGTCAGCCTCTCCAATTGAGAAAGGGCTTGCACATCTCTTAGACAATCAATACAGATTGAAAAATTTCAATACCTCCCACTGTAATGTGGGTTATGGAAGTGACTGCATTCATGAAGAAAGGATTGGAGAGCATGAGGTAAGACTGTGTCTTGCTAGAATTTTTCTTCTCCTCTTGCTTTCCATGGTTTTAACAATCTATGTTGTTTAGGATACAATTCCCTTTTCAGCAATGTCAATAAAGCTCTGGTTACCTTCTTCCTTGTTAAGAGAACATATGCCCCACTTAACAAGTGCCTTTTTTACCTTTTCTTGGTGATCATAAAAGGTTCCTGATATTGAGGTCAACTAATTATAATCTTAGAGGGGTACTGGCAAGAGGATTAATAAACCGGCAATATCCTGACTAGAATCTTTGTGCAAACTTGGATTCTAGCAGTAAGAGTCACACGGTTTACCAAGAATTCAGTTTCATTTCATAGCCAGGACAAAATTCTACATATCAATAAGAGTGGCCTAGAAATAGGAGAGAACACTAAGGAATCTAAAAATTTCTTGTCTTAATACAAGAACACTGATACTGGGTGATTGGGGGTGGGAGCTCTTGTGTGGTCTGGTTATAGTACTAGGAGCAAGTTTTCCTCTATAGAATCGTCAAACCAGAGGCATTGCAGAAAACTTTGATAGTATACAACGTGTTTTTCACTATTTCCCCATCTAATTAGATTGTGAGGAGAGTCATGCGCAAAATGGCCATTAACAAATTGTTCCCTTTAGAGTGGGAAAGATAAATTCCTTCTATAAGGCCCATGTTGCTTTTAAGTATCACAAGGTAACCTAAAGCACCAACGACTAAGTCATATAGATTGGATGCACAAGGCAACCTTGCCAACTAAGACATAGCATAAGGCAACCTTGCCTAATTGACCTGTAAATCCCAAAGGCAACCTCTAAGGCTTATCGATTCAAAGTCAAACATCAAAGTAATTAAGCCAAGGCATCTGAGAAGAGGGTGGGGACCAGTCAACTCTGTTGTAGGCTTTCTGAAAATCAATTTTCATGAAAAGTATTTACTGGACAGAATTTCTGCCCCTATGCATCCCTTCCCAGATTGCTAAGAGATATCTACACTGGCTAGGATAGATTGTTTGAAAGCTTTAGTTAAAACCTTATAAGCAATTGTCAAAAGGGTGATGAGTTTCCAATTCCCCCCCACTTTTGGGGGATCAACTTGCTATTTCACTAATAAATAAAAGTGCCCAAGGTATTAAAATAAAGGCCTTTGTCATATACCTTGAGTAGGGGCAAGGCAGGGCTAGTAAAGTCCTAGGTTGATTTGCAAAATTCACAAGGTAGTTCATTAAGGTCAATGGCTTTGTCATCAACACTACTAAACCAAATTAAGCTCAAGCTCTTTGAAAGAGAGATTAAGCTCATAGGCATTACTATCTTAAGGTGAAAGCTTGGCTAGAACAACTTGAAGGCATTCATTCAAGGCAAACCATTGTGCATTCCGAGGCCCGTTTGTGATGAAAACTTGCTTATATTGGGAACAGATTCATCTAAGATCTGTTGGTGTCTTATGAGCCAGCCTTTGACAATTTTGAGAGGATAATGATTTTCAGCCTCATGCTTCTACTTGAGGGATTGAAAGAACTAAGTTCCTTTATACCCTTCTTTAACCTAGTGGAGCCTTGCTCGAATTTGTGCACCTATAGCTTTCTTAGCTTTAGAGATCTTCAATACATGCCTAGCTTGGTCTGCTTGTTATTGCAAGTACCCATTAAAGGCATTAGATTCCAAGGTCAGTTTGATTTTGTCTAGGTTTTCCCCACAGTGTTTATTTCTCATCTTTCTAATTCAACTACTTGCTTGCCATATCCCTCGATGAATTTGATGGTTTGGGAGTTGGCATGCTCCCACCAAAAGATGCATCCCTGGTCTCTAACTGGATATACCTCTACCATCTCGACAACCCCACTCTCGTCGAACATTTTGGCAAGCCCTTCACTGTCCACAAGTTTCTGCATAACCTGTAAACATTATCCTCTCCCATACACTACAGTATATACATATAATGCAAAATAATTTCCATTCATCCAAGAATGCCTTTAAACGAAAAAAATTACAAGCTCAAGGCAAATACCCAATCTTCCAAAATTAAAATAAAGAGAAAGCACAATTCCATAATCATAGGAAGAATGAAAGCTCACCTTAAACACCTCTGGCCTTGTGCCTTCAATGCTAATTTCTTTGTCATTCCACTCCCCAGAGGACTCAAAACACATGGATTTAAATACAGGGGAACGTGCTGCCAGAACAACTCTATGGGCATGAAATTTTTCCCCTGATACATCAAATGTGACATCTGCATTTTCAACATCTTCAAGCAGTTCCCCAAATTGTTGACCCAAGTTTGATTCACGGATGTGAATATAGTGCAATCTGGGGCCTTGAATAGCAGAAACCACAACCCCAACTCTCCTAAAGCAAGGGGATGGATCAGAAATATCTCCTAAATCTGCATGTTCCTCTAAATCTGGAAGGGTATCTCTGTAAATAAAGTCAAGGGATTCTCCACGCAGAGGCAACTCAAGGGATTCTCCACGCAGTCTTAACACAAAGGTCACACCAACTTAGGGTTCAAGGTAACCCTCGACACTTGACCAACTCCATGTTCAAGAGAGCAATCATCAAGACACATCGGAACAAGCCCTAAGTCCGTTATCTGAGTTATCTTCTTCAGGCCAGACCAATGTGGCTCGAGATCTACGTCTCTCCTACGCATTGGCTTCATTCTTCCACGCCAATTCCATGGACATGAAAGCATTAATTTTCAAGACTCTACAGTTATGAAAGCAACAGTAGAGCTTACTATCCGATGGGGGATATTGCCCTATCTCAGCCCGACAGACAAATGAGAATGTGAGTTTAAAGGATTACAGGATTACATTTTAATAATTGAACCGATACATCCGTCCCTTAACCGACACAATATTATTGTGGATAGCAAACTTTAGTCTATATTTATTTGTTTAATTTTCTCAATTCAACAACCGCGCCGTCGCTTAACCGACGGTTAGGAGAATATCCGTCGCTTAACCGACGGGTATGAGACTAACCGTCGCTTAAGCGATGCTTATGACCACAATTTTAAAAAAAAAAAATTAACTTTGTGATTTTTGGTAGGTTTAAAAGAAAAAATCCACGCGCCGTCGGAAGTAACCGTCGGATTTTGGATCGAAATGTAGTAGTGAGTGGTCCATGGTAGTAAAGAAGACATAACCAATAGCTTGTGGCTCATGATCAAGGGTGTTTATGGTCGCCAACTTCAATACTTATTGTTACTTCCTTGGTTCTCCCCTTGGTCTGTCTAACATTTCTTGTAGTTAGTTATTCTATGTAGTGTTGTGTTTCCTTATCTAGATTATCTTTTCCTTTGGCGGAGCATTCAGACTTGGAGTATAGCAACTTCTCTACATAATGCATATTCTCATAAATGGACCAAAAATGAAATATATAAGAAATATATCAACACTGGAGTTTAGTTTTGTACATGTCCAAATTTCAGTGCAATGTGGAACACAAAATTTTATTATTCCAAACTTTCAAACAAGAAAGCCAATGCAAATATGACAATTAAAACCACAGAATTCTAGTATTGAGGACAAAACACCTACAAAGGATAATAATTTTGCAAGACAACAAAGATGTCGAAGACCCACAATCCAACTGCCTCTCAAAACTGCAAATTTTCTTTCATTAATATACTCAATGAGATTTGTATGAACAGTTACTCTGCTTGATCTATTTACTCAAAAAGACAAAAACAAAGCCAGTTACTGGAATTGCATAAAACAACTTCAGGAATATTTTGCATTTTATTTATAAATTATACTGTAATACACACATTAGCAATATCGCAACAATTGCAGCTTTAAACAAATTGAAGAACACAATTTTAGAACATCCAAAATTTAGACATTTGGCTAAGACCAATATCCTCCTATGTAACACAGCTTGCTATATAAGATGATCACACATGCATAGGTAGAAAATGCTCCTCTTAAGAAGATAAAATATGACAACATCAATGGAAAACAATTATTTTCACAATATAATAAAATTGAAACACAATTGTCAGAATATTTCAATAAAACAATACCATGTCTCTCAATAAATAACACAGTATAGGACCGACTCTTATCAAAAGAAATAATCTTCGTCGTATTTATCTCTCTCCTCCAAGAATAATTTTGTGTCAATACCTATGCAGTATTTTTAAACAACAACCGGTATAGAGCTCATTTAAGAACTCATTTCATTACACGAACATCATATGAAAACTAGATATGCAATTAAAAAAGTTAAATATTAGTTGATAGAGACAGGAATGAAGTTATCTACAATTGCAAAAAGCACTCGAGCAATTCAATTTAATGTGAATACTTAAATGTAACTTCCTCAGGTTGTCTAATAAAACCCTAATGCCTGTTTATACTCGACAGTCCACTGGAAAACATGAATGATAAAGACAAGATAAACACCCTTGTGTCTATCATAAATTCTCCACCAGACACAAGCTAAATGACTTTCACTTATTGTCCAATATTGGGAAAGGGAAGAAAAAAAAAGACTTAAATTTCAAATTGTAAACAATGAAAAAACAAGGAAAATTACTTCTACCGTCATTTCAGTCTCAAGAAACCATGTCTTCCAATCTCTTAAGAAGGCCCTGAATTTTTTCCAAGACTTGTTACAAACTCTCCTGGCATATTTCTCAACATGGTTCTCAAAGGTAGAGTACAACATCAATCTAGACCTATATGCAGGCAATGAAACTTCTTGAAATAAAAAAGCATAGTCAGCTTGTGTCCAATGCTGACATCACCTTATCTAAGTAGTTGAACAAAGTAACCTAGAAGCATCAGTTACCACAGCTGCAAGCTCACATATAGTGCAGATATTCCCTTGTATGCTTGGAACAAAATGTGTTGTACAGTATGGACATGACACATCCTTTTGACCACGGTATATGGGTGTGAAAGTTGCTCCACAAATAACAAAAGGATTTCTGAAGTCATAATTCAGTTTATTGGCATCCTGCAACTGCCTCTGACATGCCTGCAGAACTTGTTGGGCCTTTGTTTCATGGTTTGCAGGGGGGTCACTATCCAACAGCCACCGAGCAAAGTTAACAACTATATTGAAGTTCCCTCCCTTGTAGCAAACACCCATGCCATTCAGCAAAGCCAACCTCAAATGGAATTTTTGAAGGTTGCAATGAGTAAAATAGGCTGCAAACTCTTGGTGCTGAACAACATCATCCTTAACTTCCTTTCTCTTGACCTCCATTCGAAGAACCAGGACATATTCTTTACCAATTCCAATCAATTCCTTCACCTCATCAACCTCTCTTCTTGAATCTACAACAATAACTGGAATTGTGTGCAAGATGGTAAGAAATAGACTCAATGCTTCACTAAAATTCCCATCTGTTGTGGCTCTGTAAGCTAGTCTAAGTTTCTCATCTAATAAAGAAAACCTAAATACCAAAGCTGGTGGACCTCTGACATTTGGACTAACAGTCTCAGTCCAGCCTCTCTCTATTGCTAAGGAGACCACTTGTGCAGAAGCAAATGATGGAAGGTATGTATGGCTGCCCATGTAAAGATCCAAAAATAAGGGTTTTAATGGAGTGAAATTCTTAATACCGTGTTGTCGAATTAAGAGGCACATAGCTGTATGAAATTTACCAGCAGTTGCATGCTGACCTACAAGAGAATATTTATGTATCTAGATTTGGCTTACTGGCATACCTGGTGATGGGGTAACAAATGACACTGTATGAGTTGTACGTGCAACATTTTCCGTAGTGGCATCTGCTGGTAACTCCAAATATTCTAGATCCCATCCTCCTTCATCATCATCCTCTCCTCTCACTTTTGTATCATCTACCACCACAACCTCACCATTTTGTCCTTCAACTTCAGCAATGTCAAGGTCTTCACCCCAATTGGATTCAGCTCCTTCATCCTCTTCCTCATGGACTGCACCCAAATTGGCTTTAGATCCTTCATCCTCTTCATCATGGACTCCTTGTGTGTGTGGAGAATGCCTTTTCTAATGCACAGTATGTCATTGCATGAGCCTTGCAAGTGCCTCGTAAATATGAAGTTACTGGTGAGGGTTTTTAGCCATAGATAAATTCATATGGTCTTATTTTGGTAGAACTGTGGTAAGTGTATGATACCACCACTCTACAAGGGTAGTCATTGTGCCCATCAGTGTGGACTTTTTTAAGCAAAGCATTGTAAATAGGTTTCTAAGCACTTCTTAACCTTTTTTCACTAACCATCAGTTTGGGGATGGTACATAATGCTCCTTTTCAACTAGGTACACTAAATTTTAAACAACTCCTTCCAAAATTTCATTGTAAATGTGGAATCCTAGTCCAACATAATGTAAATTAGCATTCAATGTAACTTAAAAATATAATCCATGAATACTTGGGCAGCTGTGGATGGTGTAAATGGGTGTGAAAAGAAACAAAAAAATCACATTTAGAAAGGTGTAAAATACTACAATGAATGGAGTTGTTACAAACTTAAAAGGAAAATCCTTTAAAGGAGTCCATAAAATAAGATAGGAGATAATGCAATTGCTCGTAAGAAAAGAATAACCCAGAAGAAAAAAATATAGGATGAGAAAAGGGAGGTTGTTGCTACCCTAGTAAAAATGGGACACCAAAGAAAAATCCTCTCAAACCTTAAGCAGGTATCCCCTCAAAAGATAAGAAGGATTAGATCATTGGAAAAAGAGATAGAGCCAAGTCCCAAGTGGTAAACAAACTAGCAATTGTTCCACAAATTCCTACCACGGACAGTGTAGAAGAAGCCATCCTTCTATCCTAGCAAATAAATTTGAACAAAATCATGGGGTATAACACACAAATAAAATTCAAGGCAATACTAAGGACCTTATTACTCAACTGGAATAAGTGCACTCCTTGTATGGAAAAAAATTAAAGAATCTAGAAAGTAAAGAGAAGGTACAAGAACAAAATTTTCTCTACCTCATCATGAGCAACAAATTTCAGGTTTACAATAAAAGTTTCAAATCATTTGATAGTAGCATTTAGAAAAAAATAAACAACTTTAGGATAAAAATTTGGCATTAATAACAAAACTGGAAAGGAAAAACAAAGATATTGAAAGCATAGTAGATAACATTGATATATTGGAAGCAAAAATTACCAAAGTTGTTGAGGTTGCAAAAGATATGGGGTAACAATTCTTTGAAAGTTAGAGGCCTTGAAACCTTCCTAGTTCGTTGAACCTTCAGTACCCATAGATGCATGTTTTCTCACATTCTTAGCTTATTTTCTCCTCCCTTCATAAATTTGATGCATTCAAGATTGGCCATAAATCATACTTTCTTCTAACCTTAGTCATGATGTTATCAAACACCATATTGAGATGAGCAGGGGATAGATCAAAGGGCTGGTCATCATGCTATAAAAAGGCCTTCTCTTGCATCTATTCTTCCTCTTACCTCATGATAAAACCAAGTGATTCAAGTGGGGGAGGGAAGTCTTTAGACATATTTATATTAACTTTGAGGTAGAACAACATATTGATATCCATGAGATAATCAACGCGCTCTTCAACACCTTGCTTATCATACTCCTCATAATAGGGAGGGGAGGTTAATTATTCATGTTCTCTAAATGTATGTGGCACATCTAGACCCCTTATTCTATTATATCTTTACATCATATTAGGATCCCTTCTAAACTGGGGCAAGCTTCTGACAAGACTATTTTCCAAGGCCGTCGAAGCAGGTCCCAAAGAGGAGTGGGAAAGCATTCCTTGATTTAACTTGGTTCAATTGTCAGATCCTAATAGGGAATAGAAGAACATATAGTTTACACGTATTTATTTTACTAATTGAGTCTTTGAAGCATGGGACTCTACCTAAATGATTTGTTATTGTGACATTTTGACAAAACAAGAAGATGAACTGAGATTCTGTATATTGACACATTTTGAGATTCTGAACTGAGATTCTGTATATTATCATCCACTTTGCCTTCTTTTATAGATAGAGAAAGAAAATGTTTTACAAATTTAGAAACCCTAAATTTAGAGGAACCCAAAACCCTATATTTAGCTAGAATACATATGTATTTTATTGACTGGATGAAATACAAATTACAATGCTCTAGCACAAAACCCTAACTGCTAATCACTAGATTTGTCAAAAAACTGAATGAATACAATCACCCACTTTGCCTTATTTTATAGATGAAGAAAGAAAGGGTACCTACCATATATGAGTAGTAATGAGTAATGAAATTCCAAACCCCAATCCATAACCTTTCTAGAGTAACTCGTCCAAACATATCAGAACTGGACTGTAATAAGGATGGCATTTCCATTTCCAAGGTCTCTGATGTCAACATACATTCTAGACTTCACATATGCAATTTCCTCACCTACTATGATGCGAACACCAAGTAAATTGTGAGCCCAATTAGTACAACAAATTAAAAAATTAAAGAAGAAAAACGAAAAGAGAAATAATCTTCAGTTTATAACAATAATTCATGAGTGGGTAACATTGAATGCAATTTGATGTCATTCAAATCCATTATATGTCATTAGGAAGGGATAGAACAAAATAGTGAGGAGTAAGGGATAGAATAAAAAGGTGAGGAATAAGTATTTGTTTCCTCATCAATCCTTGATAAGGAACCAATACACTTCTTGATGATGTCATAGAGAGAATCCCTAGGGGTAATTAGTTCTGGCATCCTACAGGTGACCTAGGAGGAGCTCCACAACACCCAAATGAGACTCTCCTCATATTTGAGGCCAATGGAAAGATGGTTTTGGTGAATACAGTTATCAATGGAGACCCTACTTAGCAACAAGTAGGAGGGAATATCCCACATAGGATGGGGGGCATACCAACATACATAGTGGCTAGAAAACATGTGTATTACATGTAGATAGGAAATAAGACAAATGCATTATATCTTCTCACCTATGTTGGGAAAGGGGGTTGATTGCAATGCCATCTAGAAATATTATGCTCTAACACAATTACATGTTTTTAATGCAACAAATATACATATTTAAAAAAAGGCCTCTGGAATATTTTTGTGCAACTATGTTTTCATACCAAAACATTGTTATGAGTTCTCTTTACTAGCATGTACTATATATGATTTAAGGGGTGTAATGGAGGGTGTTATTCTATACAAGCATGTACTTGTTGATACTGACTCACTAAGCATTTTATGTTTGATTACTTCATAACATCAACATGTGTTGAAACTTATGATTTTCCTATGCAAATGGGTTGAAGTGATATTTTTCAATAAGGTAGGATAGATATAAATCACCTTAGGGTTTTGATCACATGGTGTTAATATTGTTTCAATTATATTATAAATGAGAGATTTTGAAACCAATATGTATATCTTTCTTTGATGTCCTTGTCTAAACATTACAATTGTGGAAGGCTATGGTTTGATGATTGTGCATTGACCTCAAAGATTTAAAAATAAATATAAACCAAAAATTGACCTACATATATTGAGTACTTTTTTTTTTTTACTTTTAGGTGGACATTTAGCGCTTACCTATTTATATTTTCCTACTCTCAGTATTGTTCTAGGATTTGTTTTGCTCCCCCACTTTGTACCTACATTTGGTGTACTCTTTTATCCCCATTGACCTAATTGTGTGGTCATTTGTTAGAGATTAATACAATTTTCTTATATGTTTCTTGTAGTGTATTCTCATATTAAAATTATTAGCATCCTAGTTTTCTCCTCCACAACTCTAACTCCCTCTAGAAGCTTCATCAGCTATTAGTGATCTATGGTTTTTGTGATAATTCACAATATGTACTTTAATTTTTCCCATTCTTTCTCTTTGTATTTTTTTCTACCCATTTAACCATTTATAGATTTTGTATTTTCCCCATTTCTCCTAAACATGGCTACCATGATATCTCACTCTAAGACTATTTTTATGACAAGAGTGTTGGAGATAGAAATCCACACCTTGATTTGGAACCAATATGGATTCCTATCACAAAAAGAGAAATAATCTTAGTGGTAGAGTATCCTTTCATCCTAGGGTGTACCATAGCTTTGATTCCTAGCATGTCTAGTTTTTAACAAGGTAATAGAGGCAGGTGGTTAGTGATGGGAGGTAGACCTGAGCCAAATTGTTGTTTGAAGGTAAACTATTAAGATAACAAACCATTATAGATTCCCATTATTTAAAGAGGGGGAATCTCAGTGGTAGAGAATTCCATTAGCTAAAGGAAGCTCCCGGGTTTAATTCCTATCTTGTCCAGTTTTCAACAAGTAATTTAACAAGTCATCTTTGTTGTAGTTAAAGACATGTACACTAACTATAAGTGGCATTGAAGAGATAAAACGACACTATCAAGGGCCACACTAAAGGTATTTAGTTCAATTCTTTCAGATGCATTGAATATATATCCTTATATTTTTAATGTATTATGCTCAGTCATGCTTGTGCAATGTGATCAAGAAGCAAGTTAGAACATATTATACATTGCACTTCTGAAAAATGCATTTTACAACTACATTTCATAGGTAAAACATTCAATATAATGTTATAGTTTACTAAATGTATCATTTCTGCCCAAGTTTCTAAAACTTGAGATTTAAAACAAAACACACAATATTTGTACATGTATGCTTTAAATTTTTTAATCAAAGCCTCGCACATTGGATTGCTTTAGGTGCAAAACTTGTGCAAATAGAAATTGAAATAATATTTCCTTGAAATGCATCTCTCTTGATGTTAATGGGTGTCTCCATAAGTTTAGTAGAGGAAAATTGTGGCCAAGCATTCATGATTTCAAAACCCATGGATCCATTACAACCTTGATATAACAGACATACATACACAACACATGCTACTTGTAACTCTATATCAATAGGGATATGAAGGAAATAACAATTTCATTCATTATAAATGACACTTTAAAACCCATGAGAAATTCATAGATGAAAAAAAACCCACCTGAAGAAGCAAACAAATATCTAGTACATGTCGAAGAAGGGTTCCATGGGCATGACCGAAAATGAGATGGCATGTGCTACTGATCTTTCCCTACTACCACACAACACGAATGCAGCATCCATGGCCTCCTCCAGTGCAATGGAAATGAAACCCTATGAAAATATATAAACATTCACACAAACCCTTGGACGACAATCGGGTATTAAAATAGGGCACTGCAAGAAGTATATAATTTGATGCGGCAAATGCAAATAACAACAACAACATACATCGCATACATCAAATAAGAGAAAACAAATGGGGATGACAGAAAGGACAATGTAGTGAAATAAGCAACAACATAGTACATAAAATAGATCAGCCCTTAACAACAGACATTGACCATATAGATAAATCTAATAAACACATTTAGAGCAGACCTTGATATTGATATATCAGAGTTCAAGAGCATATCTTGACATAAGGATAGATCAGACCTTGAGGGGCAGGAATGGGGTTTAGGCTTTTAGCCATTAGGTGTTTAGGGCTTTTTAAGTTTTTCATTAAAAAATATTTTTTGGGGGGATCAATGGGTCATAAAAGAACGGGAAGTTGTAGGATCCATTTGAAAATTTCAAGAATTGTTTGATTTTTCACATGATCCGTTTCAAAATTTCAGGATTTTTATTTTATTTTTCATAGGATCCGTTTCATGGGACCAGTATACATTTCCTACTACAAAGGATACGTTTCCATGGTGGATCCGCTTCCCAATGCAGATCCAATCCAAATAAGTATCGAATCTGTGGATCTGCTGATCCTACACAGTAGGGTGGTGGATCTGGTAACACAAGATAAATGTGTCAAACTAGTTTAACAATCAAAATACACTTTAATTATATGATTGCAATGCAAAAATATTATTTGCGTTGAATCCTCCACACGATAATAGTATGTGCATGCAACTTCTGGTAAACAAGGGCAAGAGATTTGGCTAAAATGTGAATTTTTATTTAGTTTTGATTTTGACAATGCTTGCATTTGCCAGGGTGTCGGTTTCTTTGCAGCATTGTAAGGCAAGTCATCCATCCGAAAGTTCAAGATTATGGCTAAGCCTAAGACTTGTTTATTTAGACAATGTTTACACAAATCACTCTTCAGGAGTAGCCACCAATTATGTGCACTCTCATACTTAGACATGTTCTTGTCGAACTTCTCCTCAATGCAACATCCAAGTTGTAATGTACTTTAGGGAAATTAAAGTTTCACATTGAGTAGACATCTCCTACTAAGGATCTAACACTAGAATAGACCCAATCTAGGTCCAAGTTAAGGACGGGAAAGGAGTCTTGATCATGCAAATGATGCATCGTGTATTAAGAGAGTAAGTGCATCCTTGAGGATCTTTGGATGGGTAATGAAGGTGAATTCAAATATAATGAGTTTGCTAATTTTTGTAATCAAGAATAACATTTTTAGGTTATTTGATTTTTTTTAATTACCAAAATAATTATGTTTTGGATATAATAAAATAACAAACTAGTGATAAATAACATCTAAAAAATCAAAAAATTAAATACATTCATTTTCATTAACATCATGTATTCATAATTACCGTTGACATAAGAAATATTAATCAAGCCAAAATATCATAATCCTCATAGTCATCATAATTTCAATCCTCATCCTCCTACTCATCATCGTCACCGTCATTTGTTTACTCTTTAGCGCCATCCTGATATAATTCACCTAGTTATCCACTTAGACAACCTACCATAAGGAAAATTTAAATGTAACTAATCTGGGATGCTAAAGTGGACACAATTTGTGCCCACTTTAGCACCATCCCAATATAATGCACCTAGATTTTCACCCAAACAACTTGGCATAAGGAGAATATAAATATAATTGATTTGGGATGCTAAATTGGATGCAATTTATGTCCACTTTATCATCATCCTGATAGAATGTGCCTAATTTTGCACCTAGACAACATAGCATAAGGAGAATTTAATTGTAATTGATTTGGGATGCTACTCTAGGTGCTAAGTGCACATAATTTCACACCTAAATGGTAACCATATATGCTTTAAATGATAACAATGATGATGACCTAGATGACAATGATGAGCTAAATGACAATAACGACGATGATGTTGCCAATGATGATGATTATCATCATCATCATGACATCATTTTCATCGTCATCATGATGATCACTATAGTCATCATCATAATCATAATTTCCATCATTATAATGATGATTATTATATTGATGTCATCATTTCCAACATGATCATGTTGATTACGATATTCATTATCGTCCTCATCATCATCATTTCTGAAATTGGCCCACAAAAAATGACACCAAAACTGTGGATGATGTTAGCACCAAAATCCAACCTCTGAATCGACAAAGCTTTTGGAGTGGGAGACACATGTTATAGCGGATTTCACCACTCCAGGTGAATCACACTTTGTATGGCCTTCCCTTGTCCCACTGCAGACTCTTTAGAACCCATGGACCATCTTTTATCCTTTGATGTTTCCTTGATCATCCCTAAAACTATATGAAAAATGATATACGCGGCTTTTTACCCGATAACCACGTACATACACGGGTTTGACCCCGATAACCATGTACATCGGGATGTGTGCATAATCCAAATCCTTTTGAAGTTTTCCTTGACATGGATCCGACTCATTCGACTTCTGGCCTTCCATATGCCTTGAGATCGCTCAGATTCGACCCTTCATTATCCCTTGTGAAGCTATATAAGGAACCCCTTGGTACATTGAAGGCATATAGAGAGATTGAGAGCAAAGAAACTATAGTCCATTGTTGCCAGAATTTATACTTGAGTCTGCATCCCTTTGTCCCTTTGGAGCACTTTTGTGTTCTTCCCAAGCTTGCCTTTTGCTAGTGAGCTTGCTATCGTGAGATGGAGGATTGAGGTGGTGGAGACCCAAGTGGGGGATTCAGTTTCTCCAGATCGCAGATGTGCCGTCAGAGGTTGTATCTATCTTGTAATCTCTGATTTATATTAATAAGAACTATCTTTTCCTGTCCAATTATGTGTATTTGATTGAATATGGTATCCATTGGAATACGTCAAATGCTTTTACATTATTGATTATATATGCTAGAATAGAGCTAACACCATGATATATAGTATGCTTGTATTGTTTACTTGTTGTTGAGGAAGTATTATATCAATTCAAGCTGAAGATTGGAAAGCTCAACGGGGATCTACTTCAACCATCCGGAATAAGGTACGAGGTCTGATCCTTTAGTGTTAGACATTTTATTTCTATTGCATATTGGGAAAGATTGATTTCTGGAGTCAAAGCTATCTGTTGTGGTACCCCAAGCCATAGGAATTTCTCTCCGTAACAGAATTGGTGACTCCGCTGGGGATGTTCCTTGTTTTTATTTGGGGGTTTGCGTGCACAATGGGCTTGATATTATTGATTTTCTCTTGGTTTCTCCCTGTTTCTGTGTCGCATTTTATAGTATGTTTGTCCATTGACACTCCCCTTTATTGGTTTGGCCTTGGCCTGCTTTTACCACTGCCTTCTCTGTATACGCGGGTTTTTGACCAAAAGTCACGTACATACACGGATTTTTGGCCAAAAGTCACGTACATACGCAGCTGTTCTTTATACAATTGTGTACATCCTCCCTTTTGGTGAGTTTGATGTTGTGGGAAGTTGCTGGGTGGGTTGTGAGTGTGGTTGGGTCTTCCTTGGGTCTGAGGTTGTCTGTTGGATGCTTCTTTTGTTACCAGAGACCGCTCTTTCATTGATTTTTCTTTGAAAGTAGTTTTAGTCATTTATCCTTTTTGTTTTTCCATTAGTGCATTACTCTTTTTCCTTGGTGTCTTGCTAGGCTTGTCTTTTATACTTGCTGCAGAGACTGAGAGTTTTAGATGGCTTCTATTGCATTTTTCATTCTTTTATATTGAAAAATACGAAGTAGTTGCACTCTTAGTTGCCTCTTAGATATGGATTTGAGGAGGTACTTGCATTGGATTTCTTGGATGAGAGTTGTGTTTAGGCTTTCATATAGGAAGGATTTCATTGGCATTCGGAAAGGAATATATGTTTATGCATCTCATGTAGTGGCATACCCTATTTTTCATTTGACAAAGATTGCACTTAGCATTGTTTGTTATGGTGTGCATATTTATTTCACTGCTGAGTCATGATATCACTAGTTGCACGACCATTTCCCTTTGAGTAATTACAGCCAACTAAAATCAACGCTAATTAAAATGAATTACACTCTTTTCTTTTTTAGGGTGCACAAACAAGCTTAGGTTTTAGGATCTTGGAATAGTTCATTGTAAGTCAATTCTCCAAGATCACTAAACAACAACATCTAGGTGTCTGTCTAGGGAGTGTGTGAAATCCTTGGTATAACCATCGTTCTCAGGATCCTCCTCTCAAACAGGAGTTAAGCATGAGGCAGTGTGAGCGGTTATTGATTGGGATGACCCCTAGTCATAACTGAGTAGCACCGGAGATATTTCCAGGATTGTATTCATATCTGGGGGCTCTTTCGAGAGTTTCGGGCTTTGCTACCCTGCCCATACGGTCAATCCTACCTGCGACTGTCCGCCTGAGCTTTGATTATATTGAGGTGACCTTAGTGACCTTACGTAGGATATCGAGGGGGTACTTGTAGAGGTTATTCTGCAGGTGTCCCAGACAGGTAGAGGTTGGACAGCACAGTCGCTTTATGCGTTGAAGTTGAGGGCCACTATAATTGGTTATGTACCTCCGCTTGTAGTGTATGGGAGTTTTGAGCCTCTCCTAGGCGAGACATACCTGCTGCATTCGGGAGCTCACATATCCTCCCCTTGGTTTGCTTGTATTTTTGCTATATATTTTCTTAGGAGTGTGCTCTTTGTGTGCTAGTTGGCCTTTGGTATCGTGGTTACTTGAATATATTTATGCTCTCTTGAGTTCAAGTCCTTTTATTTTCGTCATGCCTGGTATCCTATCACCTGTATTGGTCCTAGTACAGATCCTGGTGTCAGACTTGGGGGCATCACAGCCCCTTACCCTGCTCATAGATTTGGAAATGGTCATATTCCATCCTCTACTCCACTTGTGGAGGATGTTTATTCCCTTCACTCGGTCTTTACACCGGTGGTCACCCTCATGGGGGTGGTGGTGGATGCGTGAACGTTGGGTCTACACCTTATTTTCGTTTTTATGTCCCATTGTTCACCGCATTGTTTCCTTTGGGTGCTATTGTCATGACCATTCCTCCCTATATACTATAGTTTGGATTCTTTATTGACTATTTTGGGTTGTTTTGGGCTAATATGATTGTCATGTAGGGTCCAACTTTTGTACACTCTCTTTGAGTTTTTGACCCGTTCGTGCCTATCACAGGTATTATGTCTGAACTGGCATATAGGTTAGGATATCACATCCACTTGAACTTATGCATTTCCTTATGACCATTCCATATTAACCTTAGATACAAACCCATTCCATGGTATCACGGAACCTTTATGCTGCTGTTAGAAGTGGTACTATGTGAATGGTAGAGCTTTCCTATACATGGGTGTCCTAGTTAGCTTCCTTTTACATTTGGTACCCATAATGTGAGTCCTCTCTTAGGTCCGGGAGTCCCTTTTAGTCCCGCCATGACATTTCGCAAGAGCCTCATACTCCTCTTGATCTTATGCTGGCCTGTTTCCCTCCGGACCCCCCCTATGTCAAGTTGTGAATGCATTATCATGAGCTTTGCCTGCCTTATTGAGCTTTATGCCGGCTCCCCTGACATTGTGTTTCAGCCATATAGCCCGAGCTTGTCTCATGTCTAGCCATGCAGAGCCATTTTTTATATATCCTTCGTAGCTTGATTCCCTTTTTACCGGGAGGGGATTTTCCCCCGAGTGTCGATATCCTACACATGTATCCTTGCATTGAGCATAGGTATGTTCCACTGCTTGGAACTAGTTTGTTTTCCCTAATGACACTCGTCTCCTCCTATTTTGTAACTATAAAGCTAGTTTATTCTTTTTTCAAGCTTTTCAAATAACTGAAAAAAGTCCAAAAAAACAAAAAACCAAAAAGCCGGACAAGGAAAGATGTTATCATTGGCAGCTGTCGAGTTGTGTCGCCTTTGAATAGGGCACTGTATATCACATCCATTGGTTGGGTTATATTTTGACTTAGGAGTTGTACTCATTTATCTGAGTTTATCTCCACCGACTGGTTAAGCTTCTAGTCCCTATGGAGCCTCTGTTAATGCCTCTCGTGTCACAGAGATGTCCCAGTTTGTATATCGAGTCTATGCTGCCTTCATTCAGTCACCATACGCCGTTATGCTCTTGTTCGAAGGAAGTTGAAACCTGTGTCGGCCATTCCTCAGTTATCTTGACTTTGCATGTCGGCCATTCCCGGTACAGTTACTGGTTTGTGCACCTTATGATCGATTCCTTCCACATTAGACAGCTTTGCTGAGTACCTCATGTTGGATTATGGGGGATGCCTTAATTCCCTCCTTCCAGTGGATTTCATCCCATCGAATTCAGATCATTTATTCTAGGATTGGAATCTAGAGTCCTTTTGAGTGCCTTGAGACTTGCAGTCATCAGTGGCAGGTTCTCTCGCCATCGACAGTTTCTTGGGAATACATCAATGTCCCCTGATCGATGGATTCTCTCAAGTGTTCGACCTCAACACATCTATTCACACTTGCTAGTTTGCACTCTAGTACCTTGATTCCCATTTTCATTATCGGTGGGTAATCTTGCATTTGTTAACGGTATACATCAATGACCAGTAATCAAACGATGGACTACTATGTTCGACCTCGACACCTCTATTCACATAGTAGGACATGTACTCGTAGCGGTTTGTGTAGAAGACCTTCCAGACTGGTGGCATCTCTTATATGATACCTCCTTGATTATGCCAGTGTTCATGATATTTCAGCTATCGTGACTTCATTCCAGTGTATGTCAGACATTTCCAGCTACTATGGAGATCTTGATTTATTGTATATCTTCAACCATTTGGGAGATCATGGTCCTTTGTATATCTTCATCATGGAGATTCTGATCTATGTATATTGTACGTGGCGATGACCACATATGTGATATCATGTATTATGCCTATTCATGGCCATTGTACTCTTATGTATCCGGGACTGCTATATGTACTTGCAGTTATATGCAGAGTTGTATTATGGTACTATGTTGATTGGGTGGCTGGTCTTCCATTTGGGATCCTTCATCACTCCATTTCTGGGATGGACTTATAATGTATTTCGGCCATCGTATGACCCCTCTGACCTCACACATTAGGGGGCATCTGTTATAGCGGATTTCACCACTCCAGGTGAATCACACTTTGTATGGCCTTCCCCTGTCCCGCTGCAGACTCTTTAGACCCCATGGACCATCTTTTATCCTTTGATGTTTCCTTGATCATCCCTAAAACTATATGAAAAATTATATACGCGGATTTTTACCCGATAACCGCGTACATACGCAGGTTTGACCCCGATAACCGCGTACATCGGGATGTGTGCATAATCCAAATCCTTTTGGAGTTTTCCTTGACATGGATCCGACTCATTTGACTCCTAGCCTTCCATATGCCTTGAGATCACTCGGATTCGACCCTTCATTATCCCTTGTGAAGCTATATAAGGAACCCCTTGGTACATTGAAGGCATATAGAGAGATTGAGAGCAAAGAAACTATATTCCATTGTTGCCAGAATTTATACTTGAGTCTGCATCCCTTTGTCCCTTTGGAGCACTTTTGTGTTCTTCCCAAGCTTTCCTTTTGCTAGTGAGCTTGCTATCGTGAGATGGAGGAATTAGGTGGTGGAGACCCAAGCGGGGGATTCAGTTTCTCCGGTTCGCAGATGTGCCGTCAGAGGTTGTATCTATCTTGTATTCTCTGATTTATATTAATACTAGAACTATCTTTTCCTGTCCAATGATGTGTATTTGATTGAATATGGTATCCATTGGAATATGTCAAATGCTTTTACATTATTGATTATATATGCTAGAATAGAGATAACACCATGAGATATAGTATGCTTGTATTGTTTACTTGTTGTTGAGGAAGTATTATATCAATTCAAGCTAAAGATTGGAAAGCTCAACGGGGATCTACTTCAACCGTCCGGAATAAGGTACGAGGTCTGATCCTTTAGTGTTAGACATTTTATTTCTATTGCATATAGGGAAAGATTGATTTCTGGAGTCAAAGTTGTCTGTTGTGGTACCCCAAGCCATAGGAATTTCTCTCAGTAACAACACCCTATAAACTATCTCCATCTCACCATTTTAATGCTTGTGTGGATTATTCACAATAATGATGAGGTTAAAAAACACACTAACGTTTCAAATTACAAAAAACATGTGCCAACAGGTGCACTACTTCAATACATGGCCCTTGCATCAAAATTATTGACCCATGTCGTATTTTTTTCAAATGCTCATGATGCAAAACACGACAAAATTGGGGAATCTTATATTGTCCTAATTTAGAATCACTCTACAGCTTTATTATCAATGTATTGAAAACAACATGTCATGTTGGTGTTGCATTGGTATCATGTGTAAACGTTTGGCATCAGGTTAAAGATGTTTTAGCATCAATTCATAATCATATATTTGCGATGCATATCCAATTATCAATTATTATTTAATCAATGATTAATTAATCATAATTATTATTTATAAATATTACTTATTAACTATTAATTTGTTATTGTTAATTATTAAATATACCTCTAGTTGTTGCACTAGGTGATTGTCTTAATTAAGTGGAAAATTGACCTTGGTAACATCAGTGTTAGAGGTTATACTTGTATATTGACACTCCTTAACTTACATCCATATTGATGTTTTGGAAAAAAATATGGAAGAGAAAGAAAGATAGAGGTGGCCTCCCTTTGGTAAAATAGCAAAGGCTTGCCAAGACAAAAGTTATGGGGTTTGGGGACTATATATTGTCCATCATTTTTGGAAATCCCTATCTTTTAAGAGCCTTTATAGTGTCATTATACATTTCCTATGTTTATAGGAATATGTAATTAAATCAAAGTACATACACCCCTTTAATTTGGATATTAGATCAAATATAGAATAAAACTAGTATAGAATTGGAAGCTTTAAATCTAGCATTTCCCCCTGTAGGTCAATGGCTTGCTCAGAAAATTAGAAATAGACAGCGTTTGAATAGGGGACACTTTAACTCTATCATTTCTACTTATAAGGACAAAGATGTAAAAAAAAATGATCGACTTCTCAAAGTAACACTATGAGCATTATTGAGATGATTGTTGCTTCATTCCATTTTAAACCAAGACCAAAATGTCCTTAAGGGTACAAAGAAAGTTAGTTTTTTTGTTAAGATTGATATCCACTTCTTGTGCCTTGGATGTTCTTGGTAAAAATGAGGGCATGGATGGGAGGGTTTTCCAAAACAACCTCGTAGGGTGACATTTTGGTAGCACCATGAAAGGTGTTATTGCAATACTACCATATTTATGCAAGAGAGGTGTAGGGGATGGGGGAACTACTAAACCCAATGGCTATATCAGTCGATGTAAAACCCAATGGCTAACAATATTTGTATGGTCAACACCTCACAACCTCCATTACTTATTATTAACTCCAATATCTCAAGTCTTGCAGTATCCAGAAGTATTGTGACATGCATCGTCATCATGGACATCGACATTGTCATCATCATCAATGCCATATGGTACATCAACATCATCTCGATCATCATCGTCGTCAACAAAATCATCTTCATCATTGTCATTATGGTCACTCATATTCCATTAGTGTTCTTAATCACTCATCACCATTAGGATTCATTTCATGTAATTGTTAAGGTCGTTTATATGTCATTACAGTCATTTCAATGATAATAGGGTCATTTAGATGTCATTACAGACATTTAGGTGCCATTAGAATCAATTAGGATCTAAAATTGCTACCACATGCATAATCATCATTGGCATCCACATTGTCATCATCATCATACAATAAATCAACATCATTGTCTTCGTCGTAGTCATCATCAATGTCATCATCAATTTAATTACGATATTAATCAGCAAGGAGCCCTACTACCTTAGAACAATGGATGATATAATCTTATACTTATCAAACATATCCATATGCTCCATCATAATTGTCGTAATGCATCATCATCGTGTTGTTAGGGCCAATTAGATGCAATTAGGGTCTATCAAATGTTGATGCGGACACTCAAATGCCAATAGAGAAATTTAGGTGACATGAAGGTAATTTACCCTTCATTAGGATTAATCAAGATCTAAAAGTGCCAGGATTACGATCATTTAGGTTCTACTATGATAAATAAAGATCCAAAAGTTCTATCACATGAATCATGATCATTGACATTAACATTGATATATCTGACATTATGTCAGACGTTTTCCAAACACAGTTCCTATCTCTAAACCTAGTGCAATTCCTAGCGTGGTTCCTTTCAAAATTTCTGGCGTTATTCCAGGGGTTACACCTAGCTCTATACCTGACGCTATGTTGGAAGTTTTATAGGCGCGATTCTTGGCTCTATACTTGGTGCTATGTTGGATTTTTTTCTTGTCGAAAATCATGGCGCAATTCATGTCGCTAACCCTAGATTAATATATGGTGCTATGCTATTCAGAATGTTTTTTTGGAGGCTATTCTGGGCATTATATGGGATGCTTTTTTGGACGCTAATTTGGACGTTAATTGGGATGCTACTTGGGATGATAATTGTGATGCTAATTGGGACGCTAATTGGGATTTTAATTAGGATGTTAATTGGGATGATATGTGTGATGATAATTGGGACACTAATTGGGACATTAATTGGGATGCTAATTAGCGTCCAAAATAATGCCAACTTTTTAAAAAGGACACTAATTGGGACGCTAATTGGGATGCTAATTAGGAATTCAATTGGGACACTAATTGGGATGCTAATTAGTATCCAAAATAGCGCTAGCTTTTAAAAAGGGACGCAAATAACGCCATTAAAAGCGCCATCCCGTGGAAAAGCATCCACTTTTTCCAAAAAATGATGAAAAATACACTAAAAGTGATAGTGGACGCTAAAAAGGAAGCTAAAAGAGACGTTAATCATAGGTTTTCATTGTAGTGAATATTCTTGATAACCTTCGAACTCTTTGAGATATGCCAAACATAGGCGACCACATTAACTACCATGGTATATGCTAAACAGAGGTAAAAAGATATAAGTGTCGTTGAGAAATAATACTTGTATCAAATGTGTCTTTAAAGAAGAAAGTGGTATAAGGGTCAATTTACTGGAGTCAATTCAAATTATAGCCCATGAGTCCTAGCGAGCTATACATTGTTCCAAAATCCAAACCAGTAAATGGGAAAAGCTTGCAAATTGTGTTGTAATTCAGGTAAAAGTGAGCATAAAAATAAAATAAAATGCTTCTTTAAAGGAGAAATAGGTCTTAGGTTGAATTGTACCCAATCATTATAATTGCAGCTCCTATGGCACTCTACAAAATGTTTTAGACCCATAATAGAAAAAAATCACTAAATCTTGATGTAATGCCCCGGTTTTGACCCCGTTGCATTAGATGTATATGATGTATATATTGTAAATGATCATGGTGTGGAGCTAAAGGCCAAGGCCCCACCATTGATCGGTCATGTTATGTTTTGGATTTAAATTTGTCACCGATGGTATATCGGGGCATGCGGCATATATTATGTTGGTCATCATGTAAATATGCATCTATAATTAATTAAATGAACCCGACCAGCTACGATCACGGCAACTAAATCGAAAGCGGCATGATTTTTTTTTCCAAGGATAAGGATGTGGGGGAATTTTTCAAACCTTGGCCAATAGGGTGAAAATCCATGTGTCTTCTTACGTTATTTTATCCCAACCACTTTCATTAACAATGGCTGCTGGTGGTTGAGGAATTTATGGTCTTTGGGAGTGGGGTGGCAGGACTGTCAGTCCTCACCCACATGCACACTCCACCATGGTTGAATCCACAATGGCAAAAACGCTCACGCACTTCCAATTTTGGGGGTTCTCGCCATTTTTCTATTCATCACTCACGCAAACATTCTTCCATTCTCCCCACGACTAGGCAAAAACACTCACTCACTTGCAATTCGTGTCCCCTCCATTGCTGTGCATTCTCATGCAAAGGGATTCTTTCCCGTTTTTTGTCTTCACACACAGGATTTTGCTGGATTTACCCACGCAGTAGTTTTCTTCTGTAGATTTGTGAATAGTGAGGCCGTATCCTTTACTCACGGGTTGATTCGTGGGTTCTGCATTGCGGTTGTTCATGCACCAGTCGTGAGACTGTAAATTCGTCCCCATTGTGGTCTGCATACGTTTTTTTTCCCAGCAGCATTGGTTGTGCAAAATGGGTCGTTGTTCCCCACGTCATTGGTAATATGTATGTTGATGCGTTTTGGAGCTGTGATGTTTTCCCCCTGTTGGAATTGTGTTTGCTGTTGTGTTTGGGACTGTGTAATTCACCGGGGAGTCTTTTTCCTATTTAAGCTGTGATAGATAAATTAATTGCTTGAGCACAATGGTTGGTCTTCGGACTGTGAGAGGAGCAGGGATGTTGGCTTAGATTTGCTTGATAAACCTGGTGGCTGGAAACCACACAGACAGAGCTAGAGGGCTGGCCTTATTCTCCATCACCCCTGAATAGCACTGGAAGGGAATGCAGGGCCTGAGGGACTGTGTAGCAGAGAAGGGACTGTTTCCTTGTGTTGGGTGTGTTTGGGTGTCTTAGAGGTCAGGCTAGTTCTGGTGTAGGTGTTCTTGGCTCTGTAATGAGCTCACCAGCTTAGCAATTTTCCTTCTCCAGCTCCCTAATGGCCTGATAAACCCAACTCTGTTGGCTTGGCTGTGTTTTTTGTGTGTCCTTGGCTACGTGTAAGCATGTTGTTCCCTTATTCCTTAGAGAATCATGCCCAGCTCAGGGGTGGCAGCGTTGCTGAGAGATTAAGGAGCTCGCTGACCTATGGTTGGGTGGAACATTGCAGTGACGTAGCTGGTTGCGGATCAACTTCTTCATAAGATAAGTGATCTTGTCCAATTATACTTATGCAACCTTAATTTCTATTAATGAAATGATGAACATGTTGAATGCATCCATGACTGAATGCTGTTGGTTTCCGCTATGTATGATGAATGCTTGTTTGAATGTATGATGTTTCCGCTGTGTCTGATAGATGATTGCATAAGTGCATGTTTTTACTTCAACGCAGTTTCCTTCAGCATTCTGTTTCAACCATTTTGTGTATGCATTTGTTCATGGGGCTCTTAGCCCGTGTGTTTGAAGCTTGTAGTTGCGTCCTCCTTGCCGGTCGGAGGCATGGGGACATGACACTTGAAAAGTGTGCCATAATCCATGTAAAACTGACCATCAAAGCAAAATTAAATGCGTCTTTAGAGGAGAAAGAGGTCTCATGTTCAAGTTTCGATAGAATCAGTTCAAATTATAGCTCATAGAGGACTCTGTTATAGACCATTAAATAGAATAAGATTACACAAGCTTGCACTCTATAGAATGTTTCAGACATATAATAGAATAAAATAACAAAAGCTTGTAATTTGTGCCATAATCGAGGTAAAACTAATTATTAAAGAAAAAATAAATGATTAGAAGAAACACATCTCAGGTTCAACGTTTCGACATAATCGGTTGCACCAGTTCAGATTATAGCTCCTGCAGGACTCTGCACATTGTTCTGAACCATTAAATAGAATAAAATTACAAAATCTTGTAAATTGTGCCATGATTCATAAAATTATACAAGAGCACGACTGGCTTGCAGTTCTCAACCCATATGTCTTTTCCCTAAATTTAAGGAGGAGCTTCAGATGCTCCAATAATAGAAAACCCTTACTAGATCCACCAATAATAGAAGCGATGGTAGCAAAAAAAAAAATTATAATTTCAGTATGACTGTACTGAATCTATATTGGTTCAAAAATTTGACGTATTTTTCCCAAATTCCTACGCTGCTAGGGTTAATGGGCTTTCAGAATTCATTGGGCCCTTTGTTATCCTCTGGACTGTGGCCAAATTTCCACCCCTAGGAACGTCGGTATCCTCTGGACTATCAGATTTTTTTGTTATCCTCTGGACTGTAACCAAATTGCCTCCACTGGGAACGCCGATATCCTCTAGACTGGTATCCCCTGCTCCTCGATTTACCACTACCCTGCTCATCAAATTACCAGTGCTTTGGATGCTGCTAATGAACTAGTGCGTGGGAGTGAACTTGTTCGTTGTTGTTTGCTAATAAGCTAGTGCGCGGGTGCTTTTGAATTCTACATTTTTTGTTTGTTTATTTGCATATTTTATATTTTGTGTTTTGTTTTGTTTTTTTATTTTGCATATTTATCTTTCATTTAGTTTATTTTTGGTTTTTTTTATTTGTATATTTTATATTTTGTTGCATTTTAAATTAATTATAGTTAAACAACTCTATGTTTTTAATTTAGTGCAGTTAAATTTAATTTAATTTAACTAGGATTTTGTCATAATTTGTATTGGTTGCATCCATTTTTGTTCAATCCTGCGGAACACTGAGGCGGTACCAGTGTAGCATTTTGTTCAAATTTTGTAAAGCACTGAGGACAGTGCTTTTGAAGGGCGAGGGGAATGTAACACCCCGGTTTTGACCCCGTTTGCATTAAATATACATGATACATATATTGTAAATAATCATGGCGCGGAGCTAAAGGCCAAGGCCCCACCATCGATTTGGATATGTTATGTTTCGGATTTGGAATTGTCATTGATGGTATATCGGGACATACAGCATATATTAAATTGTGGCATCATGTAAATGTGCTTTTTAATAAAATAAACCCAACCAACTATGTTCACTGCAACTAAATTGAGAAGGGGCATGATTCCTAAGGATAAGGAGGGGAAAAATAATGAACCTTGATCCATGGGGGGGAAAATCCATGTGTCACCACCCTGTTGTTATGTTGTTAGTTGGGGGCATCTATTTGCTAGCAGGAAAACCACCACCAAGCTCATGCCTGCACTCTCTCCATGATGTGCCTTTGGGTTGCGGATGGCCTACCCACTAACCAAGATCGTGAGTCTGTTCATTTCCCTCACGATGAGCGAAGCTAAAAGGGGGTTGCAATTCATTGATGGGGTTTTGCCATTCCTTTCACACACTGCCTTGCTAATCGGAGAAACATTCTTCCTCTTGTTCACACAGAGAGTTTGTATCTTTCTACCTTAAAAACCAACCCATTAAAACATATTAACTAATAAATTATCTTAATTTACAAAAAGCTCAGTTTTTAACCCTAAATAAAGAATCTAAATGTTATAAAACATATTAACTAATAAATCATCCTAATTTACAAAAGCTCATTTTTTACCATAAGTAAAGACCCTAAATGTTATAAGAATGCTCTAGAGTGCTTGGACACATTTTGCATAACATGCTCTTATATATTTATGACAAAATCTTGATCAATTATAAGTGGGACAAAAAAATATAAGCACAGCTATATGCAACTTGAGTAAAATTTTACATAATTTTACATATTGACTTCATGTTTCAATTTCATAAAGAATCTTTGGAAAATATTATAATTCATAGAGTAAAATTTTACATAAATTTACATATTGACTTCATGTTTCAATTTCATAAAAAATCTTTGGAAAATATTATAATTCATAGATTTGAATAGGTAATAATTAATTGAATTAATAAAATTTTATTTTTAAGAAATTATTACAAAATTTAAAATATTGAGATATTGTTTCAATTTCATAAAAAATTTAAAACAAAAATCTAATTCATAGATTTTAGCACATAATAATTAATTTAATTAATAAAATTTTATATTTAAGAAATTATTATCAAATTTAAAATATTAAAATAATCGTAACTATCAACATTTTTTTTTTAAAGGTTAGACATAATTATTTTTTATTTTACCTTATTTTATTTTAGTTTATTTTATTTTATTATTATTATTATTATATATATATATAAACCATTTTCAAAAAAAAATATTCTGTTAAATAAACAAAATACTTATATAAAAAAAATGGAAATAATTAAAAGTAACTAATACTTAAATTCAAGATGTAAAGGGTGTCATCCAATCCTTTCAAAAACAACAGCCACAAGGTGGCAATGTCACCATAACAGCTCTTGCTATATAAAGTATAGAAATATGGTACTTTGTCACAAATTTGTAACAAAAAGGAAAATTATTTAGCCATCAAATCGATTTCACTACTTAGCCATCGAATTGATTTCTCAATGTTTTGAGGAAACAAAGATAATTGGAAAAAATGCAAAATGTGTGCTAAGCATCCTTATTCATGATCAAAGATCCAATTTATTGCATATTAAATATGGATACATCTAGGTAAACTTGGAGAAGGGTGTAGCATACACGTAAACACACAAATGGCTTCAATGAAATAGGTAGAATAAATAACCTTTATCGTGACCACTCAACCAAAATCATAAAATAACCACAACAAATTAAAACATGTAGATGCAATATAGCCCTTCAAGCCATGAGTTTTCTTAAAACATATATACATTAGACGTGAAGGGAAATTCCTATGAATTTCATTTAAATCCATTGGATTTCACTAATAACTATCGTAATATAAACTAAATTTCTCAAAAATTGAATAAAAGCATATTTTATGCTAAGAAAAAACTAAATAAAAAATAAATCACCTACTTATTGAAAAATAACAAATATTTTCCAAATACAATGGTATACTATGTAAACAAATACTTTGTAAATGAACTAATAAACCAAACTATATGTTAACATATAGTTGGTGTATAATGAACCAAACTTTTAAAAATAAAATCCAACACCGAGTTTAAAGTTAAAATCATTATATTATAGAGTTAAAATTATTATAAAACTTTCCCACTAACTAAAGTTTTACGAAATTGAACTTAAATTTATATCTTTATACTCTACCCAAATTTGATCATTATTCCTTTAAGTTAATTATTTATTTCGTGTCACTTGAAGACAGCTTAAGTCAAATTACTTTGGCTCTCGTGTCACGTCAAGACCCGCCAAAATTTCGGTAGCTAAAGTCGATTAATTTGTCTTTGTTTTTTATGAAACTTATGGTGGTGATTCATACAGATTTGAACATCTAATTTAATTTTAATGGCATAATATCTAGCCTATGCTCCACAGTTGGAAGAGAGACTTTGGGTAAAGCTAGTTGTTAATTTCATGGTAGAGGGTAATTAGAATTAAGTCTTCTAGAAAAATGGTAAGTGTAATTAATATATATTTTGTAAAGAAATATTTAATGCATTTACTAAATCCATAAACATGGTTAGATGTGATGCATCATGATATCCAATAGTTTATATTTATTTCGTCAACTCATTTAACACTGCCCCTCTAAATACATATATTAATCATAAAGGCTATGTTTAAAAAAATAGAAACCAAAACTGATTTTTGTTTTTTTGTTTTTCAGGAAGAAAAAATCCTGTCCTTGATATTCTATTAAGAATCAAAGGGCATCTAAAGTGTCGTCCCAAGCATGGGTTACAACCAAGAAAATATACAACTCATACAAGAATATGTCACCTCACAACCAGATGCAACAGGGGGGTCAAAGCAGATCAACGGAGAAAGTGTTCCCATCAGTATATACTGTCTCATCATGCCATATCTACTGTGGACCAAAAAGATCGGAGCAGGAAACTAAAAGAGCTCGCTCCAAGAGCATCCAAAAAACTGAAAAGAGAGGAGTAAGCTCCCCTTACAAAGCATCAAAAGAGCTGGAAAGTATCATGAGTGATGAAATGGTCATCAGTAAATTCAGAGAAGCAGCCGAAACCAAGAGTCAAAGAGAGAGCAGTTTTAGAGAGGTGGTATGCAATCTAATTGTGTTCACAGTAGATATGGCTGAATGACAAATCATGAAAGCATGCGAAAAACTTTCTAGTTTCCCTACACCAATGGAAGAGGTCTGGTGGGGAAAGAGTAGTGGATCCCTTTGCCCAATTAATGATGACTGAAGAGTCACCAAAAACATGGAGTAAGGGAATCCCCGTCATTTGGGAGGTAAACAAATGGCCCATAAGCCGAGCAGTTCTACTTTAGTGTTGGTGCTATATCCCACCCCCAGTGCAAACTCGAAGGAGTGTGACTCATTCAAGTACAAGCAGTATCCAAAACCACCCACTTTATTTGCAGAGGCCCCATCAAAAAATCCATAGGGGTAGACCATGCTAGGAAATGGCCCAATCACTCTAATCTTTTTAACTTTGACACCCGGAGGACAATACAGTTGCATAGAATAAGAGATCTAGTGCAAAATGCTCAGGACAGACAGTTTCTTCCCCTCAAAAATATATAAGTTTGGATCTTTCCAAATGGCCCACATAGTATGGAAAGGAATAGTACTGTAATCAGAGTGCTTTGAAACATTTGCAATCCAATTGTCAACGAACATGTCGAGAGTATCAGACTGAGAAGGAGGAGTAATATGGAACTGATCACAAACGTGAGAAAAGACATTCTTCCAGACAGTACAATTAGAAAAAATATGCAAAACAGACTCCTCATCAGCGTTGCAGAGGGCACATATCCCCGGTCCATACCAACCTCGTTTCTAGAGGTTATCCCAGGTAAGGATTTTATTCCTCAAGACCAGCCAGATAAAGCATCCAATTTTCCTGGGAAGAGTGCCGGACCAAATGTATGAATGTAGCCTGCTACCAGACAGGGGGGAATAAGATTTCACAATGCAGTCATAAACTAATTTAGCAAAGATTGATCCATCATGTTTGTTAAAGGACCATAATAGAGTATCTGACTGTGAAGTGAGACGAATGCCACAGAGTTCCAGACCCCTCATATAAGCTTCCCAGGCTTCTTTCCACACTCCAGCAATACACAAGTCCTCGACCGAGTACCAGTAATGTTGAGAATCAAGTAATGTATTCCGTTCCTGTGAAAGAGAAGTGATATCCAAGTCATCCAGGAAGGTTCTCAACCCATCCAGGAGTGAGAGGGAGGTGGGGACACCAATGACCGGATCAATACCAATTAGGACATCTTTTCCATTTCCCACTTGCCATGCAAGATTACTTCCTAGCTAAGGAAGAGTCTAAAGGAAACCCTTCCAGATAATAGAGACCCCACGAGAGCAAAAAAAATTCCCTTTAAGCCAAGCCACCACCAAGAGGTTTTTCAAATATTTGCTGGTGAGAACCCAGTGCCAAAGACCATCCATAAATTCTTTAGTCGTAATGCAATGCTAAACCAGTGTAGGTTTTTTATTCCCCAGCCCTCATTCTCTTTCGGCCACGAGAGACTCTGCCAATTAACTAGATGGTACCTGTGATTTTTGTCAAAGGAGCCCCACAAAAAGGCAAAAGTGATGCTTCTAAGCTTGTGTAGAACAGATATAGGAATGGGAGCTAAGCCCAGCCAATAAACCAGAATACTGGAGAGCATAGCTTGTACAAGTATCATACATCCACCAAGTGAGAGTAACTTATGAGTCCAATGACAAATCCTATTCTCATATTTCTTAATCAGCCAATTCCAATCACTTACCCTGTATCCCAAAGGTTTTATGAAGTAACCAAGATACTTAAATCAAGAAACAATAGGCTCCATCTTATATGGAAGGACCCGAGCAATATCCATGTAAATATAAGCATCAATATTATTGTGAAGAAAGCACGATTTATCCAGACTTATGCACATCCCTGAGGCCTTGCAGAAGGTGCAAAGTATAACATCAAAGGAAATCCACTCCTGTAAAGTGCCAGTACCCATTAAGATTACATCATCCACAAATAGGAGGTGTGTTAGAGCAAGCAAGGAAGAGATCTTTATACCTCTAATGAGGCCATGATCCCTAGCATCAGGTATTAAGAGGTTGAGCCCTTCGATAACAAGGATGAAGAGCAGTGGGGATAAAGGGAAGCCTTGTCTCATGCCACGAGAAGCAGAGAAAAACTTTGAAGGGGTACCATTTATAAGGACAAAAAAAATGTAGAGGTGAGGCATCCCATAATCCAATTAACAACCAGGAGTGGTACCCCAATCTGGATCAAAATGAGACGAAGATAAGCCAATTCACATGATCAAAAGTCTTCATCAAATCCAGTTTGAGGATGAATGCACTAATATTCTTAGTTTTTATAGTATGGAGAGTCTCCTATACAATACCTATAGGCTCAACAATCTGATAGTTTTTAAGAAAACCATATTGTTCTTGGGAAATACAAGAGTCCAGAAAAGGCTTGAGCCTGACAGTAATGACCTTTGAGATCAGTTTGTACAGCAGATTACATAAGGAGATGGGCCTGATGTTAGCAAAAGAATATGGCTTATCTTTTTTAGGGATCAGAGCAAGGAATGTAGAGTTTAGAGAGGGAGGGATAAATCACGATACCCTAGCTGAATCAACTGTAGACAATAATTCGTGCCCCAGAAGATCAAAAAAGTACAGGTGGAACTCAACAGGCCAACCATCCGGGTCGGGGCTCCTATCCTTTTTGAAATATTTCAGAGCAGACTCAACTTCCTTCAAAGAAACAGGGCAAGTGAAGCTGGAGGCACTCTCATTGGAGATCATGTTAGGGAAAATCATGACAACCTTAAGTTGTTCCAGCAAGTTAGTATTCTTATCATCATGAAAAATATGGGTAAAATGTTTCTGACCCGGCTCTTTAAGGGAAGACTCTTCCTCATATCTATTACCATCATCATCACACAGAGACCAAATCGCATTGTGGTTCCTTCTCCTCGATGCCAACATGTGGAAATATTTAGTGTTCAAATCACCCAACAGTGCCCATTTCACTCTGCTTTTAAGTTGCCATGTCAGTAGATAGTGCTCCAGTATCTTCTTCTTATTGGAACTAAGAAGAGTCAAGGACTCCTGGTCTTCTTAGGAAAGGATTCCAGTAGAAGAGCCCGAGAGAAGGGAAACAATATCACTGTCAAGTCGCATCGACTCAGATTCCATCTTAGAATGTTTGTCCTTAATCCAACTGTTAACCTCTAGCTTGAGAGAATGCAGCTTGTGAGATAAGGAGTCAAGGTCATGAGCAGAGTCCCTAGGGTTCAGTGCAGACCACCTCTGAGATAGCCACAGAGTAAAATCAGGATCATTGAGCCACGATTTATTAAATTTAAAAGGGTAGTTACATGATCCCCTTTGTTTGTTCCATACGAGGTAGATGAGAAAGTGGTCAAATATATCAACACGATGAGTCCACACCCTATGGACCCTCAAGGACGAGATCAAGGAGGAAGAAATTAAAAATCTGTCTAATCTTTTACTGATGCCCTGAGAACCAGCACGTCCATTTCTCCATGTAGGTCCAGCATTTGGAGGAGCAATATCCACAAGTCCAACCGAATCAAATAGTGACTGGAAGTGAGAGGAGAGGGGATCTGGAGAAGCCTTCTGCCCCCAAATCTCAAAGATCTTAAAAATCAAGTTAAGATCACCACCTAGTACAAGATTAGGAATGCTGAGAGGGCCCCCTCTATGGGTCTTGTCCCAGAAAATTTCCTGATTCCGATAGGGGCCATAAACATTAAGGATGACTAAAGGTGTAGACAAACCGCAGAAAGAAGCCTTAACCAAGATGCCAGCACAAGTCTCAAATGCATGACATTTCACCCTTTATGGATTCCAGGCCGTGAGAAGCCCACCTAAAAGGCCAGAAGCACTAATGGCACAAAATTCCCAAGTAGGTAAGAGTTTCGAAAAAGCAAGTAAAACGGGATAGGTACTACACATGGTCTCTTGAAGGAGAATCATATCTGGACCTAGTGAATGGAAGAGTGCACAGAGGCTAATATGTTTGGTCTTGCATCCCAGACCCCTAACATTAAGAGACAAGATCTTCATTAAGGAACATTCTGGAGGGGAAACATTGCTCTATGTCCCCGGGAGGGTATTCCTCGGGAAGCATCTTTGATGCGAACAGAGAGAGGAATATAGGGAGGAGAAGCGGAGGAAAGGTCCCCCAACAACTTGTCCTTTTTTTTATTCTGGACAGTCACATTCACAAATCGAATGGAATTCAGGTGTAGTGTGGAAGGAGAAGAGTGGGTAGTGGCAAAGAAAATAGACGGTGACTTCTAGAGGGTAAGGTCAAAAAAGGAGGGAGAAGTGGTAGGGATACAGGGGGAGGTAGGAATAACCGGCAGTGTGCTAGGGTTTGTGAGGGGTGGAAAATCCACAAGAGACGTTAAATTCGATACAGTCTGAGATGAGGTGGGGTTCGAGATGATAGGAGGCGATGAAATAGGTGAAGGAGCCTGGTTTGTGGGATGTGGAAAATACACAAGGGACGTTAAAGACGGTAAAGTCTGAGATGAGGTGGGATTCGAAATGATAGGGGGCGATAAAGCAGGGGAAAGAGCCTTTGCACAATCTAAGATAGGAGAGGAGGGTTCAATCAGAGAGGTTGAGAGGGGAGAAGGAGCCGAGGTAGAGACAGTAGGTGGAGCAATTACCCGTGCCTGTACCAAATCATCTATGGCATCAAGAAAAGAATCTGAGACATCATCGGAGAGAGAGAATGAATGAGAATAAATACCATGATTGGAGTGTTCCTGCGCAATAGGGGCAACCCATTCAGTGACAGTCGGAGGTCCATCTGAACTCGAGCAGGATCTCTCGTTCCGCAATAATGGACAAGATCTCCGTAGGTGTCCGGTGTCATGACATCTATTGCAACGAAACGGAACGTAAAGGTAATCGAGTTTCTGGACCAAAAGACGTTCATTGCAAAGAATCTCAACCTCAGCAGGTAACTCGAGTGAGATGTCTAGCTCAACAAGGACTTGGGAAATCCTTTTTTCAAAGGCAAGATGAAAATCCTTGTCCACCGCCACATACTTGCCAATCGTATTGGCAATCCCTTCCAGAATGTGCTTGTTCCAAAGTGGGAAAGGAAAATGTGGGAGCAAAAGCCAGAGGTGGTGCTTCGAAATTCTTTCTCGAAAAGGATCGAAATGGGAGTGCCAGCATCCTAGAACCAAGGAACCTGAACCAATGTGCCATATGCCCTCAAGGATGCGAGGGCAATGTGCCTCCTCCAAGAATACGAAAACAATCGAGCCGTTAGATAATAAAATAATTGTGGGAATGTAGTCAATAAGGGGTTTCCAATGCTCAGTGGCCCAGTCGACCCAATCCATCTTCCCCATCCTGCAATACTCCAATATCCCAACTAAGCATGAGAGCACAACAATGAAACCCTATCCATGAAGATATCATGACCTAGGACAAAACAGAAGTGCCCCTCCTGTGACTTAATACATTTCGCATGGCGCTTGCGACAGTAGCGCAAGGGTACCCCAAAGTCAACCATGATAGAGACCCTCAAAGTCAACCCTAAGCAAGCAAGGATGACTACCAATACCACAAACCACGCACACCTGGCGACGGTCACCGGAACCGACCAAAGCAAGAAACGTGACCCCAACCACCTGTCCCAGACCACCAAGAGGGGATAATACCAAAACCAGAAAAGGGGACAAGCCAGAGTCAACCCCCGAAACAAGTGTAGGAGCAAACCCCACAGTAGAAAAAAATAATAATGAAAGGATCCCCAGAAACCACCAGTCAGACAGAAAGTCCAGGGGGGAGGCTGCGAGAAAAGGATAGTGTGCGAGGAGAGGTAACCGCAAGACCCAGAAAAAGAACCCCAAGTCCCTAGGGGAAGCCAAGAATATAGCGGAGGTAAACCCAGAACGTGACGACAGGGACAGTATAAACCCGATAATTAGCAACGTGAAAGCCCATGCAAGGTTGGTGAACCCGACACTACCAGAAACCACAGAGGCAGCAGATAAAAAATGATATCTTCCCACTTTTTTTCCTTGGTTGGTGCTAGTCCCCCATTGAAGGGGAGGGACTCCAAGAGTGTCGCCAATGGGAGAAAAATACCCACCCTGCAAGACCAAACCCCGACAAGAATCCAGCCCACAAAATACCGACGTGACAGAACAGTGAACGCAAAAAATGGCCAACCCACAGGACAAGGGAAATGACGGACCAGGGAACCCGAAGAACATGCAGCATCTGTTACAGGAGATGGACCCAAAAGGCCAATAAGATAGGTCCAAACCGCCATGGAGTACCTGCAACAAAAAACCAACCCGACTCCATTCCCCCCCCGCTCTCTCAAGGATCACTAAAAGACTGATTTTTGTTAGCAAAATGATAAGGGCACACATTGACATTCAAAGTATTCAAAGTATGTTTTGGCTGACGAAAATAGATAAAATCATGTCGTGGTATTAATGAAGAAAGAATTTCCAAAAATCCCATGAAAATAAATAAATTCTGTCTTTTAAATAAAAATGAAACAAATAACTTTGCTAACATTCTTATTTAATTTTTTAAATTGATTACAATGGAAAGGTGTGGTTGAACGAAAGCTCGTTGTTTGGCTTATGGTACCCGTCCCCACATGGCTCCATGCAACAACTAAGCGTAGGGGACTGAGTGATACAACCTATCCCTCGTGGATTTTGGTTATAACAAACTTTCCACATGGGAGTGCGCCAAAAACAATTAGCACATGATCTAATTAAAGCATTGGTTAAGTGTGTAAAAAGAGCTTTGTTGCAACAAGTTATATGCCAACTAAATATAGGTTGCTTTATATGCCAAGAGAGCCGTCGATGCTGGAGGAGGCCAATTTGAAAAATGACGTCATTTTCTCTCTGTGCCAATCAAATTTGAAACACAATTTCCAAGACAATCATGAGTAATCACAGAACCAATAAAATCTAAGATAAATTTTGTAATTTTAAAAAAGTTAAATTTTTTATTTCTAACATTAAGCTTGGCCATTAAGTAATATAGAAAATCTCACACTGTACCGGTGAATTAATCCTTCGAAACCAATCATATATGTCACCATGCAGTGACATAAAAATAAATTTTGAAATAAACTATAATATTTAACGAATTTGTAGTCTTAACGTTTTCATATTGTATATAACGATGAAATAGGCTATAAATTCAAATAAAGGCCACTCTCAAGTTATCAAAAACCATTGTGATAGTCTATATAAAAACAATTTTTATAATTTTTAATTTTATTATTCTTAAATTAAAAATATATATATATATATAACTTTTAATATTATTTTTAAATTAAAAATATATATAATTCTCAATATTATTATTCTCAAAAACCATCAAAAACCATTATGATTGTTTATATAAAAACAGCTTTTTATAATTTTTAATATTATTATTTTTAAATTAAAAAATATATATATAATTTTCAATATTATTCTTAAATTAAAAATATATATAATTCTCAATATTATTATTCTTTGAAGTGTAGACCCTATAAATGCTCAGGTCTCTGCAGTCATATGCATGCTTTTAAAGGTTTACAAATGGCAGCTAAAAAAAGAATAACACCTATGATCATATGTCACTCGGTGCCATGACATAATAGGTTGTGATGTAAGCAATGTATTTACAGATGTATCTTATTGAAGTTTATAAAACTTATAATCCATATAAATAGTGGACAAAAGGTGGAAATTTGTCATTCTAATCTAAATAAGGAAAAAATATTTAAATTAAATTTAATCAACATTTTCAATCTCACGTTTAGTTTTTCATTAACTTAACTTAACATTATGAATTCATTAAATGTAATGAATGCCGATAAACCAAAAGGTGTCATTGGTAATTAATCAGTCATATTTGGAATCGGCTATTCACATGGGTTTCAAGAAAATGAACTAATAGTTTTTTAAATGTTTCAATAAAATGAGTCAATATTATTATTAATTTTTTATTTTTTATTATTATTATGAATGACATATATAATAAGACAAGAGCCACGAGGTGGCAATGTCCCCGCTATTGTTAATAGTTATTGCTATAAGATAGATAAATTTAAAGATTAGAGTTAACTATTACAAAAATGTCTTTGCAATAAAAATCTAAAACTATAGCATGTAATACACTGAAACTTTGAGTCGACACTTTACTAAACCCTTATAGTTATATTTTTCAAAGGTTTCTAAGACTTGGGCAAAGAATCCAGGGCTCAAAGTGCCCTTTTCACCTTATGTGTAGAGGTTATATGTTTAGGTTATGTACCAAAATGTTAAAGTTTGTATAATAAAAAATATATATATTTATTTTATTTTTTAATTTAGGTAAATTTATTTAAAATATTAATAAGTTTTTTTTCTCAAATTGAAATAGCTTTGAGAGATATTTGTAAGTTTAAACAAGATTACACGTATTTGAAGATTTCAACTTAACCTAGTAAAAATCAAGCAAAACTGTTGTGTATTTATAGCCCAAACAAACCCACATATCCACATAGTGAAGAGACCGGAAGAAATTCGAATAAAATAACAAAAATTAAGCTTACAACCTTGTGTAATTTGGCAGGTCATGGTTTTGGACAATTATTTGTATCACTTGGAACGGAATTATTTGTATCACTTGGTTTTGGTGCAATTATTTGTAGCACCAATAAAATGTTTCTTAACAACGAAATTCACCCAACCATTCTTTATTCACACCAAAACGTTTCCAAGCAAGATAATTGCAAAGTTATTTAATTCATAAAAGAGATAAATTATGCAAGCTTAAACGTCTGGGAAAAACGCCTCAAAACTCAGTTAGTATAAATCTCAAAATAGAGGAATCAATCAGGATTTTAACGTATGGGAAAAACGCCTTATGATTTGGCCATTAAGAGACGCTCCGCAATTTTAGGTTATTTCTTCTAATAAGATTTAGTTTCAGCTAAAAGAAAATAAACTATTTTAGCAAGCTCAGAAAATAAACTATTTTAGCAGACTCCACTGCATGCAAGATGGAGAACTCCACTACATGCAAGAAACAATGAGCAGACACTCACCGATCATCTTCGTCTTGCATAGACACCTCCTCCAAGACTTAGCTAAGAAATTACTCTCACTCTAGACATAAGAAGATAAAATGGTAGGTAGATCGATCAGCTAACCCTTGGACATAATTCCACATGAAACAAGGAAAGTTCCAATATGTTGACCAATAGTGGACCTGTAACAACATTTCTAGGAATTGGACGAATGCAAACTGGTGACCTATTTTGGGGTGATGAAAAAGCACATTGCTTCACTAAGCGCTTGGGTATTGTTGGTGTACATGTTGCAATCAAGAGTGATAATGAAGGGAGGATTGCTCATTACGCAACATACTCTTATATGTCCACATTACAAACAAACTTGATGTAAGATTCAGTGACTTTATCTAAACTGTATTTCTAACCTTGTTAATCTCTTGGATAACATATGTCATAAGAAGTAGAACAATACATTAGACAATACCAGAGCATTAAGAGCACCAGCCTTGTAATAGTGGGGATGTCCAGGTCGCTTTTCATTCGAGACATATGTAAGACTCGGTAAATCACGCCTCTCATTGTCTTTGTTCTCTTCGTTCTCTAATAAAACCTGATCTTACAAATAAAATGTCCTTATAAAAGGCACAATTAGAATGATAGTGTTGGGCCTTTCTTAAGTAGACGTGAAGCAATTTTTCATGGTTAATTGTTAATACGAGAAACGACCTGAACTATGCTCTGACGATCTCTCGCGAAGTGCTTCCTGAAATCCACTCTTTGAAGCGGTTGTGCTCTTTCACTTTCTCTTATGGAACCCTGCGCATCTCCATGGCGTTGTTGATTCGATCCTTCAGTTCCACGTACTTTTTTCTGACCGAAATAACAAAATAAATTCTCCATGTTAGTAATACGTACTCTACCATAAACTCTTTGATGACATTGTGATACAAGGGATAGTCGATCTTTCAGTGCTATTGTGCTCAACTGGTGTTGTTCGTTAATGAAAGTTGTTTTCTTCACCAATTTTTTTTTTTGTTTTTATTTTTATTTATGTTGAACTAATGGGGTTGTTGGTTATTGTTCTCTGATTTCAAGTCAATGAATAGAACTCTATGAAACTCAAGACTCGAAATGAAGTTAGCTGTAATTATCGATGAGAATCCTAAAACTACACTACTGCTAGAAGCATGCCTTATTATTATGATCAACTTATTCTTTATGTTGTTAATTGATGTGCCTTATTATTATGATCAAATATTTATCTGTGTTGTTAATTGATGTGGCTTTAGAACAAACTCATAGAAATATTTTGTGTACAATTGATAATAAGGACCTCTAGGATATGCGAGCTATTATGAAGTCGAATCATTCATCTTTGTTCTCCAGCTCAGCCCTGGGTCGAAGAATTTCGATTAATGATTTAAACTTTAGCATGAACTTAATAAATATAAAGTATACTTTTGAGAAAATGAAGCATTATTTTTTTTTTACCTAGCCTCATTGATAATGAAGTCAAGGCGAGAACTGCAAAATGCTTCTCTCTTCACAAGAAGGTATTTGCGGCAAAATACAACAACATCCTTTAAGCAACCTTTAAAATAAAACCAATAAAACCATAAATTAATGGAGACTCCTTGTTAGACCACAAAATTATGCACTGTTAGACCACAAAATTGTTCTTTATATAGGCCTCTAGCTCATTTGCATTATCATGAAGGTGGCAAGTGCAGGGTTATGCGACTGAGTGCATGGCAGTATAGGTGTGACATTGCAGATGTCAGTTAGAGACCATGGAGATGGTAGATGGCAGCCCATGGCAGATAGCGTGTGTAATTCGGAGCATAGGTGGCAGAGATGGAAGATGGTGCCTGTAATTCCAAGCAAGTCAGAGATAGCAGAGTTGTCAAGGATCTTAGAGCTTTAGACAGAACAACACGAAAAGGAAAAGTTGTTTATAACTTTAAGAATATGAGGTTGTAAAAGTTAAGAAAACCACCTTTAAATTGTTCAAATTAATATAAGTGAGCGATTCATATAGAACTTCCTTAATTTTTTAAGGATACCTCTACAAATTAAAACCAAAATACTTATAAGATATCTTTTAAAAACAACAAAATTTGTATAAGTAATGCTTAACATACACTGTAATATATTTAAAACAATATATTAAAGAGATAACCCAAATCGTAAAACCTAAATAGGTAAACATGTAAAGATAATTGGATTTGTGAGCAAAATGATTACCGGAATTTTGAAAAAAAGATGATTCACCGTTTGCCCTCGCACTCTCGCACAAAGACACAAAGATCTGTAACAACTCCTCCAACTTCATTCACCTGCATTGCCTCTAAATTGAATATATATATGAGCAACTGGGTTAAAATTAAAACATACACACCTGTGAAATATATGTATATATATATAATTATTAGCAGAAACCGAGTTGAAATTTAGTAATACATCCTGTGCCGAGTGCACCTGGGAAATCTGCTTCAGCTTGGTTGTTTTAGTATTTCCTAATTTCCCACGGATTAAGAAGAAAAAATAAAAAACAATGAAGAAATATAAAATGAAAACACACAGAAAAATAACAATCAATCTGAACATCAAACACCAAAATAAAGGAAAAATAACAATCAAACATGAACACCAAAATAAGTGAAAAATAAAAGACTGTGATTCAAAAGAGGTTGTTTAGAACATTAATTTTAATAATAATAACTTAGTAATGGAGGTTTCAGCAAACCTAAGCGTGCACATCTCCCATCGCCATTACAAACAAATAAAAAACCTGGAGACTCCAATTCTAGTAAGGCCTTTCACCTACAATATTTCCAGGGGGCGAGTAATAGCAGATGACGAATTTAATATCCCCCTTATCACGGCTAACTAAAGCACAGCCAAGATCAGTGGAGTTCTTCCACACTAGTTGCGTATAAACTCCGCAGTGCTGATCTTCTTGCAAGCAGGAATTTGTGTTGTAATCATAGAACTTTTTCTCATCGATCCATGACTGAACAGCTTCAGTGGGAGTCATAGGCCTGCCTTCTCCCCAAAGGATATTCTCCCCATACTTCCTTGTCCTGGACGGCTTCATCTGGCACTGATCGTGATCCCTCTGAGACCTTGCAAAATGACTCGCATAAGCAGTGATGCCGTTATTCCACCGAAGGAGCGAGACTCCTACTAGGGTTGTTCTCTCTTTGTTGTGGGCATCCAGAAACGCTTCAGTAACATTTATCTTTGCTTCTATTGCTGCTGTTACACCCTGCAATTTCCAGCCTGCTATTGACATGAGCAAAACATGAAAAGAAACCATGAAAAGTAGGTTTAGGTCACCCATTGCACGCTCTCAACAGATCACTCCCTAACTCTCACGGATTATCTTGATTGCTTCGGCGCGCATCTATGTATATACAGAAACCTGCACATGCACTGAATGCATTGCAGTCACCACAATTTTCACTGACAACTATGTGTACGTTCCTACAAATTAACTCTGTCTTATAAAATATTGCCGCTGGGTTCAATGTGAGGGTGACGCGTCGTCAATGTACATGATTCCGCCCAGCAATGTTGTCATTGTCTCCACGTGAATCCACCATATCTTTCGGCAGACTCCGTATAGATCACGTCTTTGTATTTTTTCGATGCT
>LPNX010737865.1:114991-138014 GCA_001517045.1 Pseudotsuga menziesii
TATATCTCGGAACCATCCATCAATTCAGAGCCTGACTGACTTAAACGTTAGCCCGTCGCCGGGTCTTGGGGCACAAAGTCCCACGCCTACGTCACCTATATCAACCAATAAAAAGCAAGATAAATCAATATTCAAATAATTCCCAAAAAAAAATTAATACAAATTATAGCAAAATTTATATAATTTTGTTAAAGTTGCAACAAATTACTTCAACTAATCACCTTGACCGATTCATATATATCTCCTCGAGCGGGGACATAAAAAGGAAGATTATATTTTATGAAGCATATTAATTTTCTTTTATTTTTTTATTATTATGAATGACATATATAATAAGAAAAAGAAGATTATATTTTATAAAGCACAAAATTTGAAAATTATTTTTTATATATTTGGAAATAGTTATTGGAAACATGTTATTATTTTTTTAATGAATTATTTTTTTAATGCTATGTTAATGTGAAAAAAAATAAGAAAACAAATATTTGATTTTCTATTTATAAAGTTTGATTTTTTTTATTATTGTGTAATTTTGTAATAGTCATTTAAAATTTATTATTGTTATATTTTTTAATTAAATTAAATATTCTCCCATCATGCATGATATAGACTAGGCCAAAGAGTAATACATTTTTAGTTTGATCTTTTTTGTTTGTGTATGAGTTCATTAAATATTTAATATATTTAGTTTGATTGTCATAGATCATTAGTATCTCATAATAAGGATTTTTTTTTAATTGCTATGTGAATTTTAACATTAATAATACAAATATGATTTTTTTTTCAAAATATAAGTTGTATAACTTAATTATACATGGTACAAATAGTCTTATTATTCTCACCTTCAACATAGGAGGCCATGTCTATGTAGGAAATCGATACACTCCAAAAAAGGGTCGTGGCATGTTTGGGGGAACCACCCAATGTTTAGCTCTCTCCCATGACATAAACAAAACAAACACTCCCCCAAATCCAATACCCATTCCCATCCCCAATGCTATTAATGACATGTTTTCATCTACACGACTAAACCATCCCACTCTGGAATTACTAAACTTGCTATCATTGCCACCTTTTCTTGCTTGTCTTCCATTTTCATTGCAAGACTCTAAAGGACAACCCCATAAACAATTATTATTTTGAAACGAAGATAAATTGAATGAAAATTGTGTCCCTGTTGGTTTGGCCCTCAGAGATTGTTGATGAAACGTCAAAAATGGCCAACTCATGTAAACTAGAGAGCTCTTCAAGAATCACTCCACTCAAATTATTTTTTGCCAAGTCCACTTCCTCCAACATAGATATCCTACCAAGAGATGTAGGTATTTGACCTTCCAATTGATTCCAAGATAAATTCAATAATCGCAACTGACTCATACTACCTATGCTTGAGGGAATTTCTCCTATAAGATTATTACAAGACAAATCAAATATAATATTTGCAGGCAACATATATGACATAGTATACTCATGTCTTTTCATGACAATTATCATCTCCTCATTAAATTCATCATCATTAGATACATTTGCAAAACCTGAGAGTCTCTCAAGATGCACTGGTATTTTGCCACTGAATTTGTTGTTGGATAAATCCAACACATAGTGAACACATACAACTTGGTGAGATTTGTGATATCCTTAGAAATATGGCCATGCAGATCAATATAACTAAGGCTTAAAACTTCCAATTCATAAAAAAATGTGAAGTATAGAGGAAGCTCGCATGACAATTGATTTTTCCTCAAATCAAGCAGCTGAAGCTGTGTGCAGTTGACCAAAGATTCAGGAAGTGTCCCAGAAAAGTTATTAGAATGAGCAGAGAAAAGTATCATATCAATGAAATTGCCAATGATATTGGAAACCAGCCCCTCGAAGTTATTTTTTGATAGATCTAACATTGTAAGTGAGACTAAATCAGTAATACTATTAGGAATACTACCAAAAAGATTGTTATTATTTATGACTAGAGACATGAGATTCTTTAACTTACCTATGCTATATGGAATATGCCGAATTAACTTGTTTGTGTCCAAGTATAATTCTTGCAATAAATTAAGTTTCTCTATGATTTTTGGAATTGTACCGGTTAAACTGTTCTTAGAAAGATCAACATTTACAAGGTTCTTTAAATTGGTTATAGCTTTAGGAATACTTCCATTTAATTTGTTTGACCTCAAAATTAAGTTTTGTAATGAATGAAGCTTTCCTAGGGCTATAGGAATTGTTCCTATCAAATTATTGTTAGAAATATATAATCCTTCAAGCTTCTTTAAATTGCTAATGGTTTTAGGGATGGTATCACTAAAGTTATTATCATTAAGATTTAGACTAACTAATTGACTCAAATTGCCCATTACTTCATGTATGTTAGTAGTAAGTTGGTTTTGAGAGAGATCTAAATAGGTCAAGTGAGTTCAATGGGTAATCTCTTCTTCAGGGATTTTAGTAGTGAGTTGGTTTAGAGAGAGATCTTAATAGGTCAAATGAGTTAAATTGGTTAGCTCTTTAGGGATGTTAGTGACTCTGTTTTGAGAGAGACGTAACTTGCTCAACTTAGTCAAAGTACCAATCTCTTTAGGAATGATAGTGAGTCTATTTTGAGGGAGATCTAAGTGAGTCAACCTGGTCAAATTGAAAATGGGTTTAGGTATGCTCCGTATGAAGAGATAAATAGGAGAGGGAAAGACTGAATATTTCACAAGGAACCAAACAGGAAATATTAAAGCTGGAAATTGATAGATGTGTCAGCTGTGTCAAATTACCCAACTGACGTGGAATATTGCCTGAGAATTTGTTGTAAAGGAAGTCCTCTTCGTTGTTGCCCAGATCCAAATACTGTAGCTTCTGCATCAGACCCACCTCTACTGGAATAGGACCGCCTAGCATATTCCCGCCGAGGTCCATATGTATAAGTTGTGTCAAATTACCCAACTGACATGGTATAGCGCTTGACAATTTGTTGTTACATTAGGTGCAATTCGACTGGAATAGGACCGCCGAGCATATTATCGCTGAGGTCCAGTATTCGCAGCGCTTTAAGCTGGCCAAACATGGGTGGAATTCTTCCGGTCAAACCAACATTTTGAGAAATATTCAAGGTGTGCAGTTTCTTCAGCAAGCCCAATTCTTCTGGAATAGAACCAATGATAAAATTGTTGCTCAGGTCAAGTACTCGCAAGGCTTTCAGGTGGACAAACTCGGGTGGAATTGTTCCGCCGAAAAAATTATTACAAAGATTAAAAGTCCGCAGTAATGAGAGGTTGCCGACATACGGAGAAAGGGTTCCTCCCAATCCATCTTCTAAATTAATTCCCCCAGAAAGGTCTATGGCGACCACTCTTCTGGTGTGTTGCCTACAGCGAACACCAAACCATGAGGAGCACAAGTTTTTGGAGTTGTTAGTCGTCCAGTTGGACAGGCAAGCATATGGATCCGATGTGACGACCTTCCTGAACGCCAAGAGAGCATCCAAGTCCCTTTTCTCGTGGGAGTTCTCCATTGATGATTCAGAATGAGAATGATGAGAATCGTATAAAAAAGCAGACGTTGTCGGTGCAGGCAGAGAGGCAATTAGCAGTACAACCATGAGAACAAGTAAAAGGGCGTTGCGATCCATTTTCTCAGATCGGACTTCACCATCTTCCAAAGAAATATGTGAGTTGTGTCTCGTTGACTATCTATATATATACAATCACAACGGTTTCACGTTATGCATATGAAGTCATTGGGGAATAGAGATGAAAGGAAAACGTGTGGAAATTTTTTTGCCTTTGTTACCACCTATCTATTCACCCCTGTGCCCCCAGTTCGGTCAAGTCTTTCGGCCGCCCACCTATTTTTTCGCTTCCAAGTCCCCTCTGCCCCACCATTCCAGCCAAAAATATGTGTAGTTAATAAAAAAATAAATAAAGAAAGTGTTTAGGTGAAGTTGAGAAACTAAATATGATTGTATGAACTTAATCATTACAAAAAATGTGTTCTTAGATCTAGTTGTTATGAGTAGAATAGCATGGATGGAGAGATACATAGTAGTTTACTAAGGTTGAGGTATGGGTCATTTGAGCGATAATTGTCCCTAGGCCAAAGATTTGAAAGGATTTTTTAGCGAAGGAAGTTGGAGGAGAAATCATTGGAATCAAACCAGGAAGATGAGCAAGTCGGTGCTTCTATTGAAGGTAAGTCCCCCACGATTTTCCTATACCTTATGAGGATTTAACAACATGTGAACTCTGGTTCATTAAGTCTGCAGAAAAGGATTTTGTTGTAAGCAAGGTAAAAAATTTCCCATTTCAAATCAGTTGGAAGGGTAAGAGGTTTTGTCTGTTGAAAGTGCTTCTGGTGATGAAATAGAGGAGGGGTTGGAAACCCCTTTAGGGAAGGGTTTAAAGTTTTCAAAAGATATTTTGGAAAGTGAGGGGTTTTGTGGGAATAGAGAGTCCTATGTTTCTTGGCCCATTTCCGATATGTGGAAGACCTCGAAAGTCCATAAATTCAGGACCTTCTACTTTGAAACTTTTTGGCTCCCCCACCCGACCTTCTAGGACTCTGATCATAATTGGTGGGAGAATATGAACGCCTCGGGCCATTCCAAGATGGCAGTAATGGAGAAAAAGCTCGAACTGCTCAAGAGCAAGCTTAAAAGATGGAACCGCAACACCTTTGGGAATATTTTCAAAGAAAAGAGTGATCTAGAAAAAGAGCTAGAAAAAATTCAGATAACCATCATGGAAGAGGGACAAACCGTGGACAACAAACTCAAGGGAAAAGAAATCATGACATAGCTTGACAAAAGATGCAAACATGAGGAAATGTTCACATCCTTCTTCCATCATTGAGTCATTCAACATCTTAGCCACAATCACATTTCCAGGCTCAAAACTGACGAAGGTTTCATGCTGGAAACACAGGATGAAATCGAGCAGGAACTCATTCACTATTTCCAAGACCTGCTAACTGAACCTGTCCCATCTAGAGTGCAAGACATCAAGAAGTTACAAATCACATTCCTAGAGTCCTCGCCCCATACAATAATGTTGCACTGATGAAGATCATATCTTTACAAAAAGTCAAGACTGTTTTTAATCACATAGCGGATGATACGGCTCTTGGATCGGATGGTTTCACCATTAACCTCTTTCATCACTGCTGGGACCTGATAAAGATCGAAGTCTTGGAGTTGGTTAAAGAATCACGCCAAACATTTTGGGTACTGCATGCTCTCAATGTGACATTCCTCACTCTAATTCCAAAAGAGATAGGAGCTGCAACTCCTGGTATGTTCCGACCCATCTCTCTGTGTAATGTGGTTTATAAGATCATCGCCAAAGTGATTTCCAACAGACTAGAAACCTTCCTACATTTTCTCATTTCACCTGAGCAAACAGTCCATACGTTCAAGGAAGACAAATCCTGGATGGAATCATCCTAGCCCACAAGGTCACCCACTCCTTGAAAATCATGAAAAATACCAGAATGCTTATCAAACTTGACCTTTCCAAAGCCTTCGACAAATAATGAGATCCTCTTTGCCAAAATCTGGTGGAATTGGATAGTGAAAAATACCACCCCTTGGACGCTATTTTAGAAGAAAAAATATGCATCGGACTAGACCATGTCCACTCTGGTTCGCTATGACCTAGACCCGCGAGGATCATTGATATGGAGAGAAACCAATTTCTAATGTGCCTTACTTCAACAACATAGCTTCTGGGAAATTAGAAATAGATCCCACACCAATTTCTGGCATGATTCTTGGAAACAGTTACCTAAATTATCAAACCTCTTTAATTCGCAAGAGCTGCAGAACATCATGCAGAGGCCCGATAGAAAAATGGTCAACGAAAAGCCAATTCTGATGGTCAACGAAAAGCCAATTTTGATGGTTGACCAGCTTGCCAACGAGGGTGTTTGGTGTAACTCTACTCTAAACTTTGGAAATCTCAATTCTCTTGACTCGAAGGCTTTGCTTAGGGATTGTCAACATATTTCCATCCAAGACATGCCAACCTTGGATGCGGGTGACACACGTGGATATCACATGGGCCACCTATCACCCATGATGCATGGCTTCGACGCAAAAAACAATGCAAATGTCGTCAGGGTAGACTTAAATGCCCAGGGTGGTGAACTGCATGCCAACCCCGCAAGCAGTTGATATGTCCAATTGGGTCTTGGCCTTAATGCAGAAGATTAAATTCCTGCATATGTTTTCTCATCATCCCACGAAGCCGATATATCTCACCATGAATCCTGCTAACCTCCATTTCTTGGTTGGATCGTCTTCCTTCTTCTACTCACTGTTTCTTCCCCTGACATTCCACCTGCAAACTGGAAGGCGGAAATGGCAAGGCAACACGGTACTTCACAAACATGCAGTGCAGGATCTGGAGGTGGACACCGTAAGGATAACCTGGGTGCTACTAACGGGTATGTGTCGCAGGTCTCCATGCATGTTAGATTTATGATTGATGACTGGGTATCCAAGGTGGTTTATGAGCATTTAGCTTCAGGAAGAAATAGCGGCAAAATAAACCACTACTAGATGATTAAGAATATGATGGCCATGTTGATGGAGGACCTAATGACCAAATGGAATGGCGCCAGGGATATGGCGCAGAGCATGCACACCTGTCTCATCCAAATTGATGCGCAACTGAGCACCCTGGAGGATAATTTTAACTGGCGGAACTATACCGTTTTTCACAATGAAGATAAAGCAGAAGGCGGTGGCGACAAGGACCAGCGGGGGAAGGGCGGTGAGGCCTCTACAGCTGCTAGTAGAAACAATGTTCTATTGCAGGAGCACATGGAGAACACCGAATTCACAACGCTTGTAAAGCGCGGCTGCGAAGCTCCAAACAATGTCATTGCTGCTCAACTGCTTCAGGAATTGCAACCTACTGCTCGGCTGAATCATGAGGACGTGTATGGACCTTTCCCGATCCTAGAAGAGATGCCATAATTCCATGCTAAAGATGCTACACCCTAGGCGCTCCACCACCATCCCCGGTTCCTTTTGCGACACACAAGTTTTCTAGTTCTCTCTATTTTTAAATTATGTTATTTTCATGTCTGTCCACAGTTAGTTTCTAATTTGTAATATGTCATTCCAAGTGTACAACTCTGAGATGAGCATGCCTTTCTTTTTTTCAAAGAAACCTAGACATCTAATTTTTTTTACAGAAAGGGCAGGAGGCCCCATAGTTTAATACTAATACCCTGTAGCCATATTTTGATGCTCTTTACTCATTTTTATCCGTATTAATTTGAAGTTCTAAGGCTGCTTACAAAAGAAAATGTTGTCATTTATCCATAAGGACTATTGAATAGCTTATGGCTGCTTCCATAGATGCACAATCCTCCAATACTTCGTTTATATTTGAGCATTTTAATATGAATAATGAATCTGTAAGAAATTCAAATTGAACACAAGGCAAACTATATGCAACATTTAAATCAGCAACCTCCAGATTGAAAACGTCAAATCCATAAATATCAACTCGCTCAACAAAGTGAAGCTTTTAACTATAAATCCAACATCAGCAAGTATGCGTTTCGATGCAACCTTGTTAATTATATGTTATTTACTTCAAGCTAAAACTTATATACATGGTATGCAATTATTAATTATATGTTATCAATGTATACTGCATATAATTATTAACGATTAATTATATGCCTTTAAATTTGTTTTTAATAATTATATATAATATTTTAATTTTTTAATAATTATAAACAATATTTTGACTTTACTTTAAATTGAAATTTATGTTAGCATAAAATCGATTAACCAAAACTTAATAAATTGTAATTATTAAAATTAAATAAAATCATAAAAATCTATAATTATAATTATAGATTTTTATAACGTGACTGTTTGTTAGGTTATTTAAGTGTAGAAATAAAATAGTATGACACCAAAACCTCAATCACCCACACCTTGTAAGATCTTGTAATATTATTGCACTTTTTGAAAATTCTGTGAAGATTTATAGCAAAATATCAAGTAAAAACCAACAAAAAAATGAGGAGAAAATCTTCCAGACCGTTATTTTAATGAGCTTTTAAAAACCTTGGCATATTCCACTCATCCCAATGAGATTTCTTCATCCTCTGAGCTTACTTTAATGCATCATAGCCGATGTCCTCTCTAATAATGTTCATTTAATGCACCACCTAATAACCCAGAGTCACCACTTTAGACATCGCCAATGTTATTGAACCAACTTAACCAAGAGTCACCGCTTGGGCCACCGCCGCTGTTATTGTTGTGGTTGTTCTATTGCCGTTGTGGTTGATCTCTATGCCATTGCTTCTGAGACAAAAGTCATAAAATTCATCTCTGTTATGCGGCATACACCCAGCTTCAATACTCTTTCCTCTAATTTCTCCAACAGCTGTGCAGTTTCTCCAATAAAGACTTTGATATGGCAAGGTTTGACAATGGACGCCAATACAGAATCAAAATAAACTGTTGCTACCTTAGGTGTTGTGGCCTTTGCTTATCCTTTTGGATTTATGGTTTTCTCTTTCAAATGCTAGCTTTATGGAAATCTCAAAGAGCTTTGTGTATGCCTATGATTCTAGTGGTGTTGTTGGATCGACTGCTTCTAGCTCTAGATGGAACTTTTCATAGCTTTTACAATAATGTTTGCAGTACCATACCTTATGAGCAATACAAAAAAACATCATTCTTTGTAAGAGCTGCATGAAATATGGCAACACTATTTGCAAGACTTCTGACTTGTGTGGTGCTATTGAAGCTAGTGTTAGAGGACATGGAGCTAGACCAACTCGTTATGGATCCTACCTGTCGTAATGACCAGACATAGCATCTGCTACGTGCAGCATTTAAATTCAACAACCAATAATAATCTGTAATTTTTATACATGAATTATGTAGCAAATCCAATGATTATGAAAAGTTTTTTAAAAATTCAAACAACCATAATCTTAGAATATCCCAAATCCCAACAATGATTTCTAGCTCCTAGCAAATAAAAAAGACCAAAAATTGGGTAATTAAATCCGTTTCTAGCTCCTAGCAAATAAAAAAGACCAAAAACTGGGTAATGAAATCCTTGTGATTGATTTTGGCATTCATTAAAAACATATACAAAATCAATTATACTACATAGACAGACAAAAGAGTTTATAGACAGACAACATATTACATAGTCCAATCCGAAAATAAAACTAAGACAAAACTAAGCCATTTGTAAAATAAAAGATACATAGCTTCCCTAAATGTTTTCCAACGCCTCCTTAATTATATGCTTATAATTGGTTTTCGACAACAAGTACTTCGTGCAACTATGGTTATGTTTTAGTCAGTATATTAACAACTTAGATTTTTAAAGCCTAAGATTTAAAAACACATATAACTCAACATTTTTTTTTACATTTATAACACCTAAAAAAGACCAAATAAAAGTCAGTTTTAATTGACCTCCATAAAGTATCTTTCATATATTATAAATAAATAAAAATGAAAAGAAATAACTTCACCAAATTGATTTTTCAAAATAATGTTAATGAAAAATGGTAAACTTCGTTTTTCAAACAAATAAAAACATGTAACTTGCCATCAGAATCAGAATAATATGACGTCTTCAGCTTCAGAATGAGAATCATATAATAAAGCAGTCGGTGCAGGCAGAGAGGCAATTGCGATCGATTTTCTCAGATCGGACTTCACCATGTTGCAAAGCATGTGAGTTGTCTATACATATCAAGTCGTTGCTCAGACAAATTTGTGAGGAAAGGAAAACGTGTGGAATTTTTTGGGATCCGATTGCCCTATCAAATTTCCATACATTCTAGCAACAACCATATTAATAAAATTAATATGTTTGGAATAAGCCTAGAGGAATATATCACCAGTGAAGTTAAGTTAATTTAATAGTTGTATCATGATTGGAGTTGACTTAATAGTTATCCAATATAATTGCGATTAGAGTTAAAGTTAAGCTAATAGTTGTAAAATCATTGGATTTAAACTAATAATTGTATCTAATAGTTAATTTAAAAGTTAATATATCAACCATTGCAATTCAATTAAAATTTGTGATTGGAGTTGAAGTTAAGTTAAAGTTGTATTATCATTGGACTTAACCTAATAGTTATAATTTTTTTACTAAAGAATGTGTCAATTACTTGTATCTAATAGTTAATCTAACATAAAAACCACTTAAGTTGTGGTTGTTAAGCTCATAGTTGAAGTTAAGCTCATAGTTATATCATCATGTTGGAGTTAAGCTAATAGTTGTATTTGATAGTTAATTTAAAAGTTAATATAAATCTATTGTAGTTAATAAAAGAGCTTCGAGTTATCCTGACTTCTAGCTTCCAAATGGAGTTGGACTATGCATATTAACTGGACTCCCAATCGGTAGGTGGAGTTCGAGTGTCACATCAGCTGCACATTACCATGCCACTAAGTGTAGTTATCACAAGAGTTAAGAGGAATTTATTAGGAGTTCAGAGAATTTTATTAGGAATTATACTATCACACGAACTGCACTTTACTTCAACTCCCAACTGTAAAATGCAGTTTGACTAATTAACTGGACTTCGAGCTCCTAGATGGAGTTCAACTATCACATGGACTACACATTACCATGCCATTAAGTTCACTTATCACATGAGCTACTTTTTATTTTCTATAATTGTTTATAAGGAGTTAGAACGATTAATAGTTAATTTAAAAGTTAATAAAAATCTATTGTGGTTAATAAAAGAGCTCTGAGTTATACTAACTAAGCCTTATGCACATTAACTAAACTCCCAATTGGTAGATGGATCTCGAGTGTCACATGAGTTGCACAATACTATGCTACTAAGTGTAGTTATCACATGAGTTCGGAGGAATTTATTAGGATTTCGACTCTTACATGACTGCACATTAGCTAGACTCCTAGATGCCAATGCAGTAGGACTACACCGTAAGTAATTAGAATTGAAGTTAAGCTAATAGTTGTAAAATCATTGGAGTTAAGGTAATAGTTGTATCTAATAGTTAAGCTAATATAAATCTATTGTAGTTAATAAAAGAGTTATGAGTTATCGTGACTTCTAGCTTCCAAATGGAGTTCGAGTAAGCCTTATGCACATTAAGTGGAATCCTAATTGGTAGGTGGAGTTTGAGTGTCACATGAGTTGCACAATACCATGCCTCTAAGTGTAGTTATCACACTAGTGCAAAGGAATTTATTAAGAGTTCGAACTATTTTATTTGGAGTTCAACTCTTACATGACTGCAAATTAGCTAGACTCCTAGATGCCAAATGCACTTGGACTAAGCCGTAAGTAATTAGAGTTGTAGTTAAGCTCATAGTTGTAGAATCATTGGAGTTAACATAATAGTTGCATAGAATAGTTAAGCTAATAGTTATCCAATATAACTTTGATTAGAGTTGAAGTTAAGCTAATAGTTCTAGACACATTTGTGTTAATCTAATAGTTGTATCTAATAATCGATGGAGTTAAGTTCGTAGTTGTATCTAATAATCGAATAGTTCAAGATTAATTTTAATTTTTACAACTATCACTAACTCTACTTATCACATGTTGATAAAAATATTTTTTTTTTTGAAATTATTAATTATTAATTTTGGACGACACTCATATAATCAATCTAGACAATACACTTGTCTCATTCTCGTTTAATCTTGGACGGCTACCATATAATCAATCTAGACAGTACACTTGTCTCATTCTTGTCGGTAGATGAAAAGGCATAGATTGTATTCCACCCCAAAATTCTAACATATATACGCCTATCAGCGTAATTATTTATTAATTTCCATACATATTATTTATTAATTGCCCTAATAAGGTGCAATAATAAGTCGATTAGTTAAGTTATTTTTTTTGTCAAGTAATTATCAAGGTGTAAGTGTTAATGACTCGAGAATAAAGTAATTATATTTAAGTTAAAGTTGTTTCAATAATTCAATAATGTTTTGATATAATCCAAAAACTTTAAAGCACCAAAATAATTGCTAGATAAAGTTGTCAATGTTGGTAAGGGCATCAAGGGTGACTCAACCAAACATAAAAAAATCACAAACATGGATGGGGACAACAACTAATAAAGAGAATAGTGGAGTTGAAGGTGGAGTTGAAGGTGGTTGAATAGACGTGAAGAGAAATTCCTATAAATTTCATTTAAATCCATTGGATTTCACTAATAACTATCATAATATAAACTAAATTTCTCAAAAATTGAATAAAAACATATTTTATGCTAAGAAAAAACTAAATAAAAAATAAATCACCTACTTATTGAAAAAATAAGTAATATTTTCCAAATACAATGGTATACTTTGTAAACAAATACTTTGTAAATAAACTAATAAACCAAACTATATGTTAAAAAAATCAATGAAACAAACTATATGTTAACATATAGTTGGTATATAATGAACCAAACTTTTAAAAATAAAATCCAACACTGAGTCTAAAGTTAAAATCATTATATTATAGAGTTAAAATTATTATAAAACCTTCCCACTCACTAAAGTTTTACGAAATTGAACTTAAATTTATATCTTTATACTCTAACCAAATTTGATCATTATTCTTTAAGTTAATTATTTATTTCGTGTCACTTAAAGACACCTTAAGTCAGATTACCGCCAAAATTTAGATAGCTAAAGTCGATTAATTTGGCTTTGTTTTTTATGAAACTTATGGTGGTTATTCATACAGATTTAAACACCTAATTTAATTTATTAGTTTAATTTTAATGGTATAATCTATGGCCTATGCTCCACAGTTGGAAGAGAGACTTTGGGTAAAACTAGTTGTTAGTTTCATAGTAGAAGGTAATTAAAATTAATTCTTGTGGAAAAATGATAAATGTAATTAATATATATTTTGTAAGAAAGTATTTAATGCATTTACTAAATGCATAAATATAGTTAGATGTGATGCATCATGATATCCAATAGTTTATATTTATTTAGTCAACTCATTTAACACTACCCCTCTAAATACATATATTAATCGTAAAGGCTATGTTTAAAAAAATAGAAACCAAAACTGATTTTTGCTAGCAAAATGAGAAGGGCACACATTAACATTCAAAGTATGTTTTGGCTGACGAAAATGGATAAAATCATGTCTCAGTATTAATGAAAAAAGAATATTTGAAAATCCCATGAAAATAAATAAATTCTGTCTTTTAAATAAAAATGAAATAAATAACTTTGCCAACATTCTTATTTAATTTTTTAAATTGATTACAAGCTCATTGTTGGGCTTATGGTAACCCTCCCCACATGGCTCCATGCAACAACTAAGCGTAGGGGACTGAGTGATATAACAAACTTTCCACATGAGAATGCGCCAAAAAGAATTAGCACCTGATCTAATTGAAGCATTGGTTAAGTGCGTAAAAAGAGCTTTGTTGCAACAAGTTATTTGGCAACTAAATATAGGTTACTTTTTATTTTATTTTCCAAAACAAACTTTTTAATATGTTCCCAAAAGGAAGGCGCCCAGATGGAGTTTGCAACCTTGCTTGTTATGTAACGACTAACGAGGCATATTTTAGGGTTGTGGGAGGGCGATGTAATTTCGGAACCTGGACGCGCTTGGACTGACTGGCAAGGTTTTCATAGTTATACTATTAATTCTTCACAAATGGGTTGTTTCATTAAAATGAACCAATAGTTTTTTAAATGTTTCAATAAAATGAGTCAATATTATTATTATTTTTTATTTTTTTTAAGTATTATAAATGGCATATATAATAAGAAAAAGAATATTATATTTTATGAAGCATATTAATTATTTTTTAATTTTTTATTATTATGAATAAGATATATAATAAGAAAAAGAAGATTACATTTTATGAAGCACAAAATTTGAAAATTATTTTTTATATATTTTTGAAATAGTTATTGAAAACATGTTGTTATTATTTTTTAATGAATTAATTTTTTAATGATATGTTAATGGGAAGAAAAATAAGAAAACAAATATTAATTTTCTATTTATAAAGTCTGTTTTTTTATTATTGTATAATTTTGTAATAGTCATTTAAAATTTATTATTGAACGTTATATTTTTTAATTGAATTGAATATTCTCCCATCATGCATGATATACACTAGGCCAAAGAGTAATACATTTTTAGTTTGATCTTTTTGGTGTGTGTGTATGAGTTAATTAAATATTTAATATATTTAGTATGATTGTCATAGATCATTAGAACCTCATAATTTAATATAGGATTTTTTTTTTATTGCTATGTGAATTTTAACATTAATAATACAAATATCATTTTTTTTTCAAAATATAAGTTGTATAACTTAATTATACATGGTACAAATAGTCTTATTATTCTCACCTTCAACATAGGTGACCATGTCTATGTAGGAAAACGATACACTCCAAAAAAGGGTCGTGGCATGTTTGGGGAACCACCCAATGTTTAGCTCTCTCCCATGACATAAAGAGAACAAACACTCCCCCAAATCCAATACCCATTCCCATCCCCAGTTCTATTAATGACATGCTTTCATCTACACGACTAAACCATCCCACTCTAGCATAACTAAACTTGCTATCATTGCCACCTTTTCTTGCTTGTCTTCCATTTTCATTGCAAGAATCTAAAAGACAACCCCATAAACAATTATTATTTTGAAATGTAGATACATTGAAAGTTGAAAATTGTGTCCCTGTTGGTATTGGCCCACAGAGATTGTTTGATGAAACGTAAAAAATGGCCAACTCATGTAAACTAGAGAGCTCTTCGGGAATCACTCCACTCAAATTATTTTTTACCAAGTCCACTTGCTCCAACATAGATATCCTACCAAGAGATGTAGGTATTTGACCTTCCAATTGATTCCAAGATAAATTCAATAATCGCAACTGACTCATACTACCTATGCTTGAGGGAATCTCTCCTATACGATTATTACAAGACAAATCAAATATAATATTTGTAGTAAACATATATGACATAGTATACTCATGTATTTTCATGACAATTATCATCTCCTCATTAAATTCATCGTCATTAGATACATTTGCAAAACCTGAGAGTCTCTCTAGATGCACTGGCATTTTGCCACTGAATTTGTTGTTGGATAAATCCAACACATGCAACTTGGTGAGATTTGTGATATCCTTAGGAATATGGCCATGTAGATTATTATAACCAAGGCTTAAAACTTCCAATTCATAAAAAAATGTGAAGTATAGAGGAAGCTCGCTTGATAATTGATTTTTCCTCAAATCAAGTAGCTGAAGTTGTGTGCAATTGACCAAAGATTCAGGAAGTGTCCTAGAAAAGTTATTAGAATGAGCAGAGAAAAGTATCATATTAATGAAATTGCCAATGCTATTGGGAATCGGCCCCTCGAAGTTATTTTTTGATAGATCTAACGTTGTAAGTGAGACTAAATCAGTAATACTATGAGGAATACTACCAAAAAGATTGTTATTATTTATGACTAGAGACATGAGATTCTTTAACTTACCTATGCTATATGGAATATGCCCAATTAACTTGTTTGTGTCCAAGTATAATTCTTGCAATAAATTAAGTTTCTCTATGGCTTTTGGAATTGTTCCAGTTAAACTGTTCTTAGAAAGATCAACATTTACAAGCTTCTTTAAATTGGTTATAGCTCTAGGAATACTTCCATTTAATTTGTTTGACCTCAAAATTAAGTCTTGTAATGAATGAATCTTTCCTAGAGCTATAGGAATTGTTCCTATCAAATTATTGTTAGAAATATAAAATCCTTCAAGCTTCTTTAAATTGCTAATGGTTTTAGGGATGGTATCACTAAAATTATTATCATTAAGATTTAGACTAACTAATTGACTCAACTTACTCATTACTTCATGTATGTTAGTAGTAAGTTGGTTTTGAGAGAGATCTAAATAGGTCAACTGAGTTAAATGGGTAATATCTTCAGGGATTTTAGTAGTGAGTTGGTTTAGAGAGAGATCTAAATAGGTCAAATGAGTTAAATTGGTTAGCTCTTTAGGGATGTTAGTGACTTTGTTTTGAGAGAGACGTAACTTGGTCAGCTTGGTCAAAGTACCAATCTCTTTAGGGATGATAGTGAGTCTATTTTGAGTGAGATCTAAGTGAGTCACCTTGGTCAAATTGAAAATGGGTTTAGGTATGCTCCCTATAGGATTCACAAGAAGAGATAAATACGAGAGGGAAAGACTGAATATTTCACAAGGAACCAAACACTAAATATTCAACCTGGAAATTGATAGATGTGTTAGCTGTGTCAAATTACCCAACTGACGTGGAATACTGCCTGAGAATTTGTTGTAAAGGAAGTCCTCCTCTTTGTTGCCTAGATCCAAATACTGTAGCTTCTGCATTAGACCCAACTATACTGGAATAGGACCGCCTAGCATATTCCGGCCGAGGTCCATATGTATAAGTTGTGTCAAATTACCCAACTGACGTGGTATAGGGACAATTTGTTGGTGCCCAGATGTAAGTACTCTATCTTCTGCATTAGGCGCAATTCAACTGGAATAGGACCACTGAGCATATTATCGCTGAGGTCCAGTATTCGTAGCGCTTTAAGCTGGCCAAACATGGGTGGAATTCTTCTGGTCAAACCAACATTTTGAGAAATATTCAAGGTGTGCAGTTTCTTCAGCAAGCCCAATTCTTCTGGAATAGAACCAATGATAAAATTGTTGCTCAGGTCAAGTACTCGCAAGGCTTTCAGGTGGACAAACTCAGGTGGAATTGTTGCGCCGAAGAAATTATTAGAAAGATTGAAAGTCCGCAGTAATGAGAGGTTGCCGACATACGGAGAAAGGGTTCCTCCCAATCCATCTTCTAAATTAATTCCCCCAGAAAGGTCTATGGCGACCACTCTTCTGTTGTGTTGCCTACAGCGAACATCAAACCATGAGGAGCACAAGTTTTTGGTGTTGTTAGCCGTCCAGTTGGACAGGAAAGCATATGGATCCGATGTGATGAAAAATGACTCCTAGACGTATCCATGTGGTGAAAGTTTTCTGTCAGGCCTTGAAGGTAAGTTGCCCAAATGCACTATCGATTGGCAATGTGACAAATTAATGAAGGAATATTTTGAATCCAAAGGCAATTGGCAATGTGACAAATTAATGAAGGAATATTTTGAATCCAAAGGCAATGCAGGTAAATGTCAGTTATTACTATGTTTGTTAAAGTCAAATTGTTTAGTTGTTGTTAGGAGAATTCTGGAATGCACTAACAAGTAAAACCAAGATTCTGGAATGCACTAAAACCTTAGTAAACTATACATATGTAAAATAGCTTACAGTCTTGATAGTTTTTTTTTATCTTGAATGCATAAATATTCTACGTTGTGGAAACCTGACAACTGCAACTATGTGAAATCATTTGGACAGTCAAAGGGATGGGATTTTTGAATTAAACATTTGTGATCAGAGGAAACCACATACATTTTATTTAGACAGAGGTTAGTTAATCAATGATGAGAATTATTGATGTGGTTGATTCATTTAAGCCTGAATCGATCACTATCATGAGGAAACCATATAAATTTTAAGAGGATTATTGATGTGGTTTTACCATATAAATTTTAATAGGATTATTGATGTGGTTTTCTTCAGGATAAATATGCAGAAGCCATATCAATTTTAAGAGGACTATACATAGAATTGTTAAAAAGAGAAGAACAACACAAAACCAAACCAAACCTTTGTTTGTTGGAATGCTTGTGGTCCGCAGAAGCAAGACAAGGTTTCAACACCATAAATAGTAGTCACAAAGGTGCAATTTTCCAAGCCAAATGTACCACTTAAATGCATTGAAGGGTCGATATGGAAATTGTAATTAAATTTTAGCATAATTATTCAACCCAGGGCTTAAAAATCTCAACCAAGATTTAGAAATTGAGGGTGGAATATGATACGCAATGCAATCATCGACACCTTTAAAGGGAAACAAAGACATACGGAGGCCCCCCACGCTTAATTCCATGGAACAAGGCAACAAACATATCCAACCAACAAGGAAAGATGTTTCTGATTATGTCAAAAGTAACAAGTGTAGAGCATGGCAACACATTAAGGACACATAATTTTTCCTTTCAACACCTAATATTCTCATCCTTGACCATCATATAGTCGATTCAAGGTGGTAAAATAAATACAGACATAAAGGCTGAAAAAATTAATCTGATATGAAGCAACAACAAAACGAATTATGTTAAACATCATTGCAGCTATAAACTTGTTTAATATGACCCAGAAAAAGAAGTAAACAACTAGGTATTTTTATACATACCCTCTCAACTGTATCTACGACAACACCGAAGCAGGAGCCAGAGGATTTCTATCGCAATTACAGATAGGTAGGCGAGAAAAAAAAATCCAAAACCGGGTCAGTCGAAGCATGGAACAACCACAACCATATTGTGATGCTTTGAATCACCTCAACACAAATGGGAACACTACAGAGAACACCAGAACCAATGGGAAAGTCATACGAGAAGCATATCTGAACATAGCAATACAGATAAAGCCATAAACTCGCAAAGTGAAAGTGCAGAAACTTTCGACAACACCTCCAAAAATCTGTATTCGCAAATCTCAAAATGGGTATGGTAAAAAAAAGTTCCTTACAAATGGTCGTATATGATAGGGTCATCCTTAACAAACATGTATGTTCGGTCCATCCAACGGACCAACAGCGAAATCAATAGTTGACTTCGTTGTTGGTACGTTGGATGGACGTACATGTTTTTTAAGCTCAGACATCTGATAGATACCCTCACCATTGATTGCATATACGACACTGACCCATCTCTAACCTCTAAAGAATGCACTTTTGAACCCTACGGAAGATCCAACTGAAACTTCCAAAAAACGGCTCTCCAAATATGGAAACTGTAGGAACTATATGAGGATGGGTTTCTAAAACACTGTTCTAGATTTGTCATTGTTAGAATATAATCCGTCGAGATTATTGTAAATAAATAAATAAATAGGAATCTAAATAGTTACATAGGAAGGTGAAAAGACTGGTTCTCAACCGCCACATGAAATGTATAAATGTACATGCATTAGCAATGAAAGAATAATGAATCGGGAGTTATTACCAACAAGTGGTATCAGAGCGGGTTCCTGCCATAACTCCTGCTGTTAAGTTTCAGTCTTGACAGCCTGTATGCTTTCCAGTCCATTGCCAGACTACCTGCTCCATCAGTCTGCCCCTGCGCGCATTCATTATGTGCGTTTATTCTATGCTAGAACAATATTATACCTAAACCCTAATTTTCTGTGTCGGAGTCTGCCCTCCAAGAGTGCTATCTCCTCACTGTGTGAATAGATTAGAATGAATGCGACCTCCATCATGTGAAGATTGTGACTTGTTGGAGTGTGGGTTTCATTGGTATCTACCCTAGACTGCTGCGGACTGCATTGGAGCTGTGAGCTTTCTATATGCATTGAACTGACTGAGAATTGTGCGTGGAGTTTTTCTGGAATTGTCTGCATATATTTTCATATTTATGATGAGGTTGTTGTATGAGCCTGCTCTTGTATTGTGAGTGTGACTGCTACGACCTCCATGTGACTGAATGTGGAGCTTCGATTGAAACGAGAAGCTCGTGCCTATAGAACGTGTAAAGAAAATCCTGCGTTGTATGCTGAAGACCAGCGTTGGAGGGGTCGTGGAGGCTACCTGCGTTGTATGCTGCGTGTAGACTGCGTTGATATATAGTGAGACTGATATATCATACTGAAATATAGTGTGACTGTGATATATAGTGTGATTGATACATCATATATATATCTGCGTTGAGATTGGAGACTGCGCACTATTGTTGATGGAATGTGAAGCCGTGAAGACCAGTTAATGATTTTGGTTACTATGTCTGCATTACAATGAAGATGCTCGTATTCTGCTATTGAGGTCGCCTTGCTATTCTGCTATTGAAGTCGCCTTGCTATGCTGGAGATTGAAGTCGTATTGATGAGATTGAAGTCGTGGTGAAGATGGAGTATAATCCTGTAGCAGCGTGGAGACTCGCGTGAGACTTCTCTTTCTGGCAGCATTTCTAAACCCTAATCCCGCGAGAAGTCTGGTGATTAATTTGGAATTATGCGTGAAGGTCACGAGGGAAACGCTACTTTAATGTGGCATTCCACAATATTTAACGACTTGATTATAGGTTGAAAGATGCAGGGTATTAAACCTATCAGTGGAGATAGCTGCGCTGCGACCTACGAATTCCTTGTGAAGGTTGACTGATATATATCCACCGTATATTGTGCGTGAAGAGATTGCTGCTTGCATGGAGACTGCAGCCTTGCTGAAGACTGCGTTGAACGCTGCAATAGCGTGGAGACTGCCTCAATTGTGTGTTATCCTATCAGTCACCTGAAAAATAAAGGAGAATGAACATGTTGAGTGGTATCTTTTATGCTGAGACTGCCCATCATGTTGACTGCATAAAGTTTTGGATTTTGAAATCTGCGAAGAGCTCAGATAATTGTTGACTGTTGGTTGTAATATTTTTCTGTCATTATATCATTTTTAAAACTTGAAGTTGAGATATTAACATTGTAAATCACTTTGGCAGAGACTGTAGACCTGCAAGGTTTTTGTTTTTCTCTATTATCTCATTATCTTTGTCATATTAAGTTCATTACACTAACAGTTGTAAAAGATGCAATCTATAGCATCTATTGTTGGTGATGTCTTCACTGGCAAGGAAACATATCCAAAATGGTCTAGAAAGATCAAGAAATCAAGCGAGCCTGTTGAAGAATCCCTCTACTTTGTTCAGAAAACAAAGAATCGGTCCAAAGACCCTTCCAAGGAAGATTGCAGCAAGAGAGGACGAGGAAGAAGAAACTTCAGAGGCAGAGGGGGCAGAAACAAAAGATCAGATTTGTAGTGCAAGCGTTGTGGAAAGACTGGGCACACATCAGATCAGTGTTGGGCTTCAGGGGACTCCATCAAAGACAAGCATAACCAAAAGAAAGATGACAGTAAAAATCAAGATGCTAGTAAATTTTCTGATTCTTGTATTGTTGCACATTGTAATCTTGGAATTAATGAAATGACTTCACTTTCATCTTATAAAGATTGTTGGCTGCTTGATACTAGTGCAACATCACACATGACATTTAGAAAAGACTGTTTTGAAGAACTGAATGAAACAATAGATGGCATAGTGTACTTTGCAGATAAGTCAAGTATTAAACCAAAGGGAATGTGCACCATTCGACTGGAGATGCCTGGATTCCCTGATTTCTTGTTGAAAAACGTTCTCTATCTTCCAGAGTTGCAGAGAAGCCTGCTGTCCTTGGTGGAGATTCGACAGCAAGGCCATTCCATCCACATGTTTGATGGAATCGTTGAAATAAGAAAGTCCTCTGACAACCAAGTCATCATGACTTGATATGAAGATGGAAAGCTGCTGAAGCTCAAGGGTTCATCCGCAAGATTTCAGAACTATGCCTACCTCTCTCAGCATGGAGAAGGTATTAATATGTCATCTAGCTCATTGTGGCATGCAAGATTTGGTCATTTGAATTATAACAGTTTTCGTTTGTTGAGAAAGAATGGTGTATTTGGCTTGCCCACCATTCCTAAAGAGAAGAATAAATGTGATGCATGTATATTAGGGAAACATAGTAAGCTGCCATTCCATGAATCTAATTTCAGAGCAAGTAGGAAATTAGAGTTAGTGCATTCTGATTTGTGTGGCCCAATGCCAACTCCTTCAGCAAATGGGAATAAGTACTTTATGACATTTGTTGATGACTACTCTAGAATGTGCTGGATTTATTGTTTAAAGACAAAATCAGAAGCATTTCAAACATTCAAAGACTTTCATGCATTGATTGAAAAACAAGCACAATAAAAAATTGGTACACTTCGGACTGATAATGGAAAAGAGTACACTTCAAATGCTTTTGAACATTATCTTCGCCAACATGGAATTGCACATCAGACTACAGTTCCCTACAATCTTCAACAAAATGGTGTAGCAGAGAGAATGAATAGAACCATAATAAATATGGTTTGCTCAATGATGTTTTTCAAGATTGTAAAACTAATGTTTTGGGGTGATGCAGTAAAATGTGCAGGATATTTGAGGAATAGAAGTCCCTCAAATGCTCTTGATAACAAGACTCCACATGAAATGTGGTTTGGCCATCTCCCTTCAGTCAGGCATCTCAGAGTTTTTGGTTCCACCTGTTATGCCTTGATTCCAAAGGAGCAAAGAAACAAGCTTGGTGCTCGAAGTAGAAAATGCATTTTCCTGGGGTACGAAGAATACTCCAAGACATACCGTCTGTATGATGAGGTAAACAAGAAATTTGTTATTTCCAGAGATGTCATTTTTCTTGAAACTAATAAAAATGACCAGTCCATTGAGAGGCAGCTTGATCATTTGAAAAGTTATCCTCATCCAAAGACATATTCTGAAAATGAATATGAAATTCCAAACCTTGAAGGGGGGATTCCTATTCTGGATCAACCTTTGGAATTTCCATATGAAGCACCAACTCCCCCACATGAAGAAGTTCCTGCTACTTCACATGATCAAGAGATTCAACTAGATGATGTGATTGAGAGAATTGAAAGACTCTCAATCAATGATGAAGAACCACCAACTGATCAACCAGGACCATCGTGGAAGATTCCTAAATGGGCCACAAAGACACTTGAAAGTGTCCATCAGGATGAAGTTGGAAAGACGGGAACGAGAAGTTCGAAAAGACATGGGGGAGAAGCAGATAATTCAGGTGATGACATGGATGTATCATTTGATTGTGAATTTAATTTATCTGCTAACTTTGAACCAACTTCCTTTGAAGAAGCTTCTACTCGAGCTGAGTGGAAAGAAGCTATGCAGAATGAGTATTATGCACTCATGAAGAATGGAACTTGGAAGCTAGTTGACCCTCCAGTTGGAACCAAACCAATTGGCTGCAAGTGGGTGTACAAGAATAAATACAAATCAGATGGCTCACTTGACAAGCACAAAGCGAGGCTT
>LPNX010737865.1:142935-158920 GCA_001517045.1 Pseudotsuga menziesii
AAAAAATTACGCAGAGCACAAATTAAATTAATTTATGTTTCCACACCTAAACAGAACCATTAAGAAAATTTGGAATTTGGTGTATTTGGTTTTCTTCCGGAACTACAAACAAATTACAAAAAAATTCAAATTCTGCTTACACATTAAGTAATGCAGTCAACTGCCCAATATTGTTAGGCATTGATCCAGTAATATTCAATCTTAACAAATCGCTGGCAACAAAACCAATTATCGTGAGCACATACAGTTTCACTTATAAGCTGTAAAACAGTCGAAGAATTACACAAATATGCTATGAACTCATCAGGACATGCAATATATGAATTTGGTAGACAAAAATATGCTATGAACTCATCAGGACATGCAATATATGAATTTGGTAGACAAAAATATGGTATCCAGAGGCAGTCGAAGTTGTCTTGAGGACACCTGATTGATTCGCCAGACACAATTATTCAGTTCAATCATTTAACAAAACACATCGACACAACATGGGCATCGAAATTGTCTATAAGCATTGAATTTGTTTAACTGTAAAATATTTTTGTGATGAAAAGAAGCCCAAATAATTTTTAACTTACTCGTTAGATTTTTTATTTAAAATTTGGTAAGATTGAATTGTAGATATCTTGAAAATTGTAAATCACATTATAATATGAATATTTGAAAGCATTGATCTACTTTTAAATACCATTGTGCCTCAATTTTTTAGGTTATAGTATTATTGTATACCATAAGAAGAGGGAAGTGTTTATAGAAGATGAAACAAAATTGCAAGTCAAAATAACAATATTGGTAGGAAATCAAGGTTTTACTTCTTAATATGTTGATGTAATCGACTACTTAAACATTAATCTGGTCGATTGCTTAAACCTTAATTTCATAATTAGTGTGCTTTAATCTTTAACTTTTTGTGACTTAATCTTACCAATCAAATGGACTGGCCCGTCAGCTTAATCACATGGTTTTGTCTACTTCTGTAACATTAGCACGGATTTAGCTGCATTGCAACTTTCCCACTTGTTAAGTATTTAATGCATTTGGTTGGTTTGTCATTTAGAAGTACCCATAATAACATTGAAAACAATTATCCATCTTCTTTTATATTGTTTATCTTATTTTTAACACTAATAATATATAAACATAATTTATTTTCAGAATGCATGAGTGGTACAACTTAAGTATACATTGTACAAATAGCCTTGTATTTTTTAACCTTTGCAACTAGAAGGCCATGTTTATGCATGCAATCTGTACACCCCAAAAAAGGGTTGTGGCATGTTTGGGGGAACCACCCAATCTTTAGCTCTCTTCCATGACATAAAGAGGAAAATCACTCCCCAAAATCCAATACTCATTCCTATCCACAATGCTATCAGTGAAATGTTTTCCTCTACATGAGTAAACCATCCGACTCTGACATTACAACCCTTACTATCATTATCAGCTTTTGTTGCTTGTCTTTCATTCCCATTACATGACTCTAAAGGACAACCCCATAAACACTTATTATTTTGAAATGAAGATACATTGAAAGTGGAAAATTGTGTCCCTTTAGGGATTTGCCCACATAGAATGTTTGATGAAACATCAAAAACAGCCAACTCATGTAATTTAGAGAGCTCTTTTGGAATCACTCCACTTAGATTATTTTTTGCCAAGTCCAATTGCTCCAAAGTAGATATCTCACTAAGAGAAGCAGGTATATGTCCTTCCAATTGATTCCCAGATAAATTCAATAATCGCAAATGACTTAGACTGCCTATGCTTGTGGGGATTTCTCCTGTAAGATTTTTGCAAGACAAATCAAATATATTGTTTGTAGGCAACATATATGATAGAGTATACTCATGCCCTTTTATGACAATTTCCATTTCCTCAGATATTTCTTCAATATTTGACACATTTGCAAATCCTGAGAGTCTCTCAAGATGCGCTGGTATTTTTCCATTGAATTTGTTGTTGGATAAATCCAACACATGCAACCTGGTGATATTTGTGATATGCTGAGGAATACCACCATGCAGATTATTATAACCAAGGTTTAAAACTTCCAAGTCGTGAAAAAATGTGAAGTATGGAGGAAGCTTGCCTGTCAATTGATTTTTCCTTAGATCTAAGAGTTGAAGTTGGGTGCAATTGACAAAAGATGTAGAAAGTGTCCCGGAAGAGTTATTAGAATGAGCAGAGAAATATCTCATATAAGTGAGATTGCCAATGCCATTAGGAATTGGTCCCTCCAAATTATTTTTTGATAGATGTAAGATATCAAGTGAAACCAAACCACTAATACTATTAGGAATAATACCATAGAGTCTATTATTACTTAAATCTAGATGAGTAAGATTCTTTAGCTTACCTATGCTATATGGGATATGCCCGGTTAATTTGTTTGACTCCAAATATAACGCTTGTAATAAATGAATCTTTCCTATAGCTCTTGGAATTGTGCCTATCAAACAGTTCTTGGAAAGAGAAAGGTAGTTAAGGTTTTTTAAATTCGTTATGGCTTTAGGAATACTCCCATTTAATTTGTTTGAGCCCAAATTTAAGTCTCGCAATGAATGAAGCTTTCCTATGGTTTTTGGAATTGTGCCTATCAAAGTGTTATTAAAAAGAACAAGGACTTCCAGCTTCTTTAAATTGCTAATGATTTTAGGGATGCTACCAGTAAGCATGTTTGAAGAAAGAACTAATGTGTGCAAGTGAGTCAAATTGAGAATGGCTTTAGGTATGTCACTAGTGAGTTGGTTTTGAGAAAGATCTAAGTGAGTCAACTGAGTTAAACTCGCAATATCTTTAGGGATGTTAGTGACTCTGTTTTGGGAGAGATCTAAGTAGGTCAATTGAGTTAAACTCGTAATTTCTTCAGGGATGTTAGTAACTCTGTTATAAGAGAGATCTAAGTAAGTCAATTTGGTCAAATTGACAATGGGTTTAGGTATGCTCCCTATGAGGTTAACAGAAAGAGATAGATAAGAGAGGGGAAGAGTGTATATTTCAGAAGGAATTGAACTGGAAATATTAAAGCTAGAAATTGATAGATGTGTAAGCCGTGTCAAATTACCAAGTTGATGTGGTATACTGCCTGAGAATTTGTTCTCCTTGTGGTAATTGCCGAGATTCTCTTGGTAATTGCCGAGATCCAAGTACTTGTGGTAATTGCCGAGATCCAAGTACTCTAGCTTCTGCATGAGGCCCAACTCAACTGGAATAGGACCGCCGAGCATATTCCCGTAGAGGTCCAGATGTATAAGTTGTGTCAAATTACCCAGCTGACGTGGTATAGCGCCTGACAAGTTGCTGTTGCCCAGATCTAAGTACTCTAGCTTCTGCATCAGGCACAATTCGATCGGAATAGGACCGCCGAGCATATTCCCGCTGAGGTCCAGTATTCGCAGCGCTTTCAGCTGGCCAAACATGGGTGGAATTCTTCCACTGAAATCATTAAGAGAAATATTCAAGGTGTGCAGTTTCTTGAGCAAGCCCAATTCTCGTGGAATAGAACCACTGATAATATTGTAGCTCAGGTCAAGTACTCGCAACGCTTTCAGCTGGCCGAACTCAGGTGGAATTGTTCCAACGAACCAGTTATTAGAAAGATTGAAAGTCCGAAGTAATGAGAGGTTGCCGACAGACGGAGATATAGTACCTCCCAATCCATCTTCTAAAAATCCTGCAGAAAGCTCTATGGCAACCACCCTTCTCGTTTGTTGCCTGCAGCTAACACCAAACCATGAGGAGCACATGTTTTTGGCGTTGTTAGCCGTCCAGTTGGACAGCCAACCATATGGATCTGATGTGACGGCCTTCCTGAATGCCAAGAGAGCATCGAGGTCCCTTTTCTCGCGGGCGTCCATTGATGATAATATGACTTCATCTTCCTTCACTATCCGTTCAGAGCCAGAATGATGTGCAAGTATGTGATCATATGGAGATTGATGATCATCATATAAAGAAGGATGGGAATATGGGTCGGAGGTTGAGGAATTATAAATAGCCGTCGCTGAAGGCAGAGAGGCAAGCATGGACAGAAGCAGTACAGCTATGAGAAGAACAAGAAGATCAAGAAGAGCGTTGCAGCGATCCATTTTCTCAGATCGGACTTCACCGTCTTCCAAAGCAATATGTGAGTTGTGTTTCATTGGCTATCTATATATACAATTACAACGGTTCGCATTATGCATATCAAGTCGTTGCTGAGCGATATTTGCAATTCATTGGTGAATGGAAATAAAAAGGAAAACGTGTGGAATTTTTTGATGGGAATTTATTCGCCTCTGTGCATCAAGTCTGTCGGCCGCGCACCTATTTGTTCGCTTCTAAGCTCCTATTCCAGTCAAGTTGTTTGGGTGAATTCACGCATTTATTTTTCTGTATATTCTATGCCACAGTCGAGTCAATAAAGTTTGGGTGAATTCACGCATTTCTTTTTCTCCGTGTATTCTATGCATTTGCGGACTTCTTTCACCGGATGCCACAGTTAAGTCAATACGTGCAAGTTTGGGTGGACACGGCATTTCTTTTTCTCTTCTGTGTACTCTATGCATTTACCCACTTCTTTCAATATGACTTACACGGCATATTCTCTATGCATTTGCCGACTTCTTTCACCATATTTTTTGGTGTGTACAAGTTTGGGTGAACACGGCATTTCCTTTTCTGTGTATTGTGTGCATTTGGCGATTTGTTTTCTCCGTATTCTGTGCAATTTCCGACTTCTGTGCATAATGCCACAGTCAAGTCAATTCCATTCTGTGCAATTTCCGACTTCTTGTTTTCTCCATTCTGTGCAATTTTCGTATTCTGTGCAATTTCCGACTTCTGTGCAATATGTCCATGCATTTAAGTCAATTCGATGCCCACTCACGACTTATACGAGAGATGTTAATCACAAGAGTTGGAATAAGAACAAACTCTGCCAAAAGATAATGTGTAGGTGTTATGAGACGGATAAATAATTTTTTTTAAACTAATAAATACATTTTTTCCATGTATTTATGATCTTCAAAATACTAAAAATCAATAAACTAATAAAACACATTTTTTCCATGTATTACATTTTTTCCATGTAATTAGATAAACTAATAAATACATTTTTTCCATGTATTTATGATCTTCAAAATACTAAAAATCAAAGCATTAAAAAAAACATAATGCTTTGTTTAAATTAACATTTTTATTTATTTATTAAAATTTCAAAATATATGTATGCTTATTTCAAAGTCTATAATAAAGATAAATAATAATTACCTACATGATTTATGAGTTATTTTATTAGTTAATAAATTGTATGAATTGCTACACTTATTTGTATTTAAAAATTTATTGATAAATCAATTCTAATGTCTCCATTGTCCTATGCTTTTATTTACGTTTAACATTGTTATTGTGCTTTTCTATGCTTTTATTTACGTTTAACATTGTTATTGTGCTTTTCTTTTATGTTTATATTTTTCTAACATATGATATCAAATCTTAGAAAACTCATAGGCATCAGGTTTGAGTGGGAGATGTAATAGTGACAAAAGTTTAGAATAACCAATCTCTAGCTTTGAAAGGGATTGCGAAAAAATCAATTAGTATGAATTATAGATGAGGACTAAGATAAAGTTTGAAGTTTATACATTTCTTTTTGTCTAACAGATTTTATGTTGTTTAATGTTGTTGAAGAAAAGATCACATAATCTTTTTGGGAGAAACTTGGGAATTTGTATAAGACTAAATCGACAACAAATAAGGTTTGATGAGAAAAAAAAAACATTTTCATCTAGGGATGAACAAGGATTCAACTATGGTAGATTATCTGAATGAGTTTAATACCCTAATAGGAAATTTTCTCTTGATTGGTATATAGGTGGAAGATAAGGACAAAGTGATCATTTTACTATGTTTCCTCCCAGATACTTGAGATCATATGGTGGTGACCATCACCAACTCTTTAGGAACTATGCAATTTGATGATGTGGTAGTTATGTCGCTCAGAGAAGAGTTGAGGAAAAAATTGTTTGTGGATCCCTCTACTAATGAAGTCATATTCGTGAGAGGACAATCTAGTGTAGGGGTCAACAAGAGAGATCACAATCTAGATCCAGGTCTAGTGGACACAAGAAAGGGAAGTATTGGAATTGTTGGAAACCAAGACACTCAAGGAAGGATTGTTGGTATTTGAAGAAGAAAAAGAAGGATGAAAATCCAACCATCGGTTGAAGCTAGTACAACATATTCAGAGGAGATGGAAACATGTGAGACTTTATGTCTTAGTAACATTATATCTCTATTATATGCTTGTGATTTGGATTCAGGAATATCTTTCTACATGTGGGCCACATAGATACTAGTTTGTCAATTATAAACCTTATAGTGGTGGAATGGTCTACTTGGGTGATGTTCCCCCAGATACTTGGGACCATATGGTGGCGACCATCAACAACTCATTAGGAACTATGAAATTTGATGATGTGGTAGCTGCGTCGCTCAGACAAGAGTTAAGAAAAAAATCATCTATAAATCCCTCTACCAGTGAATTCATAAATTCATATCTATGAGAGGGCGATCTAATGAAGAGGTCAACAAGGAAGATCACAATCAAATTGTCTTTTATGCATTTACCAACTTCTTTCACTAGATTTTTTTTTTTTCTTCTTCTGTGTACCTATTCTATACAGTTTCCCATAATTTCATACTTATGTGTATCTTATGCCATAGTCAAGTCAGTACGTACCACTCACACTGCGGTTTTCAAACGTTAAAGCTTGACAATTGGGTTTACATGGAATTAAGTGAATATGAACAGTTCCTAGGGAATTAACGGCTCTTATTTAATCTTATATATGAAATTTCCAGACATATTTCTAGGCCCTATGCCATCATAATTTCAATTATGTTATGCCTCAGGTCTCTTTATAAATATGGCGAACTCTAAATTATTGAAGCACGGCCTTGATTCTGATGAGATATTTCCTATCAATGACCAATTACAAGTTACATTGTTATCACTTCTGAAAGGGAAAAAATATTTAGGATACCTCATCAAACCTAATGGATATCGTGCGGGAGATTGGCTCTGGCTATTGAAAATATTCGACACCAAAATCAAGCACTGGTGTTGGAGATGGTTATCACTTGGGGGATGACTGATACTAGCTAAATCTGTACTAGAGAACCTAGCGGTTTATTGGCTATCCCTGTGCAAAATTACAAAATCAATACTTAATACAATAAAAAAAAAGATCTTTATTTTTCTCTGGTTTAGATCATAGATACAATCGAGATACCATTTGGCAAAATGGAAATGCATTGCTAGTCCAACAATAAAAGGAGGTTGGGGGATAAAGAATATTTTTTCCTTTTACCTGGCTTTAAGAGCTAAATGGCTATGGCTGGCTATCTTTGGTGACAACTTGTGAACAAAAGTTTTAAAAGAAAAATACTTCAGGAGGCTTACAGTTGTGCAATGGATTAGAAGCTCCACCAAGATGAAAAACAAGACTTCTAACATTTTGAATGATCTCCTTAGTGCTTTTGAGATCTGTGGATCTTGGTTAGCATGGTTGTCTGGTAATGGTCGCTCCATTAGACAAGGGGAAGACCCAATTATCGGGGGTCCTAATCCATTTAAACTGTCAGATAACTTGTTATTTTCCCTCCGCCAAAATGGTTACCTCTCATTGAATCGTATAATGTGCCCCCAAATATTGATGGCACTCCACACGATTGGATCTATGCCAAAAAAATGGGGCTCTATGGTAGTCTGGGTGAGGAATGGTCGCAATATATTAAGGGGCTTCATATGGGATCCTTTTTTTATCAATGATGATGTAGATGAGCTCAAATGGACTTTTAACATTAATACAGGTTTGATGACTACTTCACTTGCTCATCAACCCATAACAAAGGAGATTATTTTCACTCCTAACTGGTGGCATTCATACATTTGGTCCTAGAAGATTCTTCTCATAATTAAATTATTCCAGTGGTTGGCCTTTGATAACCGATTGCTCACCTAGGATAATCTTCGCAAGCATGGTGTGGCTGGACCAGGTCTTTGCTCTTTGTGTGGGACTTCAAGGGAAACAACTCTCCATATCTTTGTCATCTATCCATTTGTATTAGAAGTATGGCGTTTGGTCATTCAGACTTTACACTGTTCATCTAAATGGAAAGGCTGTTCTCTACCCAAGTGTTTCTGCTTATGGTTTTGGTTGATGCCAGAATGGAAGTTTCTTCCCTGTTTCATCTTATGGGAGATCTGGTTATGTCAGACCATCTCATATTCAAAGGCCAGTCTCCATCAGTTACCTTGGTCTGTTTTAAAGGATTGGTAGCTTTTAAGGAATTCCCTAGGGGTTTGAAGATGGAATAAAATCTTCCAAATCCTGTTCAACCGTTGGTCAATATTAATTATGATAAATCGGTGGGGTTCTTTGATGGTTATTCGGTTCAAAGGTCCCTCTCCTGTGTAGCAGGGGTTATGTTATACTTGAATCCAAACCGTTACTATAATATTTGGATGTGCGGTGGACTGGGCTCCAACTCTATGGGTGAGCTTTTATCTTTATGGCTTCTACTTCATTTATCTTCCAGCATTGGTGTGGACGAGATCCGTGTCTTTGGTGACTTGAAGGTTTTTATAGACTGGGAAATGAATGCTTATGAAATCAATATCCTTCACCTCCCGGCTTGGTTGAAAAGGACACGTTCTTTGATTCCAATTTATGTGTTATATCCTTCGAGCATATATACAAGTCATACAACCAATTTACTGATCAACTTTCAAAAGTTGGTCATGCGGCACATGTTGGCTTCTTCTTCTATGAGCGATGGGTAGATGGCGCTCGGGTCCTTGAGGTTTCCCAACGTACCATTTTTTGCTGACACTATGGTCTTGGTTCTATGTTGATTTTTTTTGGATATATGTGGCCCATTCCTCTAGTCTCTCTTTTGATCTGTATTCTATATAATACCTTATCATTATTGTCTATTTTGGTGACTATCTAGTTATTTGTGCAAATCACGGTTTTTGGAACTTATAGACCATATACCACCTTTATATACACATGAATAAAGTATAAATATTTTCTCGGAAAAAAAGAATTTCAATTCAATGCCTTCTTTTTTTCATAAAGAAATTTCCAAAGAGTTTTCACTTTTCTCCGCACATTTGACAAAACAGTGATTTCTCATCATGCGACCGAACTCCAATGCAAACTCACATGTATTTTGTTGCAAGACTATATGAGAGATGTCAATCACAAGAGTTGGAATAAGGCGCTAAAGGAAAACAAAGTCAACTTTATATGGAATTTTTTAAATTATAATATATTATATATATACTAATAACTTAAAAAAAGGATTGAATATAGTCTTTAACAAATTATAAAATTTAAAATTTAAAAGTTTAGTTAATAATTAGATAATGTAATATAATATTGTTTATATATATATGATGATGATTAATGTTAGTGAAATCAACTTTGGTCTATCTGATCTTAAGAATGATAATACTTGGTTAATTTTAAAATCTTGTTCTTGTGCTTAAAAAACTTTCCGAGCTCATTGTAGTTTTGACAAGTTAGGAGGCTATAAAGGTTTGTATAGTAACAAATACTATGAAACTCATATCTAATGTGGGAGTAAGCAAGGCAATCTAAGAAAAAATGATTTTCATCCTCAACGCTCATAGACTCACACAAATGGCAAACCCTTTCTTCCCATGCAGTTTTAGGAATATACCAACAGTCTGTTTCGCTATAGAGTTCATGAGAGTTCATTATAATCTTGGCTATATTAATTTTCTTCCATGAGCTAGTTACTACCGAGAGATACTTCTTATCTTCCAAGTTAAGATTAATGACCTCCTTACATATATTGAACTCCATCTCAATAGTCTCATTATTTTCATATATTTATTATCATTAAAATCCTATAAAATTAAAACATTAAAACCATAAAGTTTTTTTTTCGTTTTGTTAGTAAGATGGAACCTTTTCTATTACTGCTGAAACTGAAGTAAAATATTTACATACCCCTGACCCCTAAAACATGGGGTTAGGCAATGGTCCATCAACCAGAAGAGAAAAGTGAACAAAATGGCCCAAAGAATATGGCGCAAAAGCATGAGAGTAGCCCAACCTTTAACCTTGAGTGCTCGATCATGATTATAAGCCGAGAACCTTAAATAGAAATATAACATGGAGAGAAACTAAACGATGAGGATTCACAGGAAAAACAGGACCCGAGATAAGAGGGAAGTTAGTGCTTGCGGGAAGATTCATCCTCCTTCGAGGCATTGATGGTGGCTTCTGTCACCCCCTGACTGGCATCCGCTTGGCTTGCTTCTGCAGCCTCTTCTTCATCATTTCTTTGGCCTCGCTGGAAGGGGGGCTTGGGTAGTATCAACAAGCTTCGCATATGGATGGGTCTGCTCTCGACATCCTCTTTGAAGGTGGTCACTGTGATTCTAATCATCTCAGCATATCTCTCTCTCTCATTCATGGAGCAAGAGAGTCTGAACTTGAGCCACCAATAGTTTGACATCACCACTTCTCTCCCCAGCTTCAGTCTGAATTCACCATAAATTTCTTCTTCCATCACCGCAATGGAGCATTGGATATGCTCTGACGTTTCTTCGTTGAAGAGATTTTCCCATTCTTCCTCTTCATTTCCCCCTCCTGGAGCAACCATGTTGAGCTAAAAACCAAACGTCCTGGAGCAGCGGCCCTTCCTGTGCGTATATCTCTTCCTGCGCATATGCTTGCGCTGCCTCACCTTATCATGCAGGAGCGTTCTTACCCTAGTTTTATTTAAGCCATCGCAGTAGTGCTTCTCCCATACAATATGCACAATCCCAAGTGTTGTGCTCTCCCTCAGCTCCTCACTTAAATAATGGCTTGGCACCTAGCAGGATAAGCCTGCAGTGCATAACCAAGTATGCATTGACGCGGTGGAGGGATTTCCTAAGGATTTTCTCAGAGCTTGAATCGCCTTCACAATCTCTTCAAGATTCATAACATGAAGCGAAATCACGCAACAAGATAACTTCCCACACACATCCGTATTATCCTCGCAGGTTCTTAACTTCCCCTCCATCCTTGCATAGATCACATATTTACTAGACATGCCGGTGGACGTGATGTGGGTGAACTTTTGTCCCCTCATGCTCCTACCTGTAATCATGTTGGCCACCCATCATCTAGACTGTCGTCTCTTGGACATCCGCCACCTGAACCTCCGTCTCGTGGATAGCCGCCACCTGGACCTCTGTCGCATGCTAACCACCCAGGGTTAAAAACATAAAGTTTTGCTTAGGTTAACATTTTTTATTTTTTCAAAATCTTAAAAATATATATGTTAGATTTTTTTATTATATATTTTTAAATCTAACCAAAGAAACATTTGACTAAATTATTTATTATGAGTTAATTTATGAATTAATAAATTATATGAATTAATATACTAATTTGTATTTAAAAATTTAGTGATAAATAATTTCTAAAATTTAAATAACATTTTATTCCAAGTTTGTTATATTATAATATTTACTCTTGACTTCAACAAAGTTAATGAAAGAAATAAGCATCGTATTAAATATTATTTAACCATTTTTTATTTAATTATATTAATGATTAAAGTATTTTTATTGATTTTTATATTAGAAATTATTTTAAAAACTTAAAGAATATATTATTATAAACATTATTTTTAATAAATGATTAAGATAATAATGTTGAATGTTACTTAAAAATAATAAAGAATTTTAAATAGATAAAAAAGATCACATTAAATATTCCTCGAATGTTATTTTTTAAAATTTATTTTAACCAAAGGTTGTCGAACCTAAAAGGAAATGATGTTTAAGACTTTTTTTTTTAATAATGTTTACAAATTTGTATATTTCAAAGTATTTTTGGGTCAGCGCAACACAACATTTGATTTCACTAATATATATTTTCTTTTTTTATTTATATTGATAGAAAATAAAAAACACTGGATGTGGGTGATGAAAGGAGGTTGTGTGAACAAGCGGTAGATTAGACGAGGCACAAACGGTAGACCGGACGAGGCACGTGGAAACTGATGAAGATCGATCTAGAGACTTTGTTTCAAAGGAATTCAAGAGTTGGTGGTGTGATCTCAATGAGCAAGTACATGGTTGTGTCCTTATTATGGGTTTGCATTTTCATGGAAAATCATGAGGGAGGAGGTTGGTGAATTTCCATGGTGTACGAGTTAGAATGGTCGGATGGTAGGGAACTCATAGATCACTCTTTCATGGTTGGGTTTGTCAACGAGTCTCCTTTTCTAAAAGACGGGGCCAGGGATCAAATTTGAAGGGCTGGTCTTAATTTCAGTTTGCAGGGTGTATATTCATGTTTCTCTTCTATGATGAAGGGCATTGAAAAAAATTACACTACAATTGACATTAATAAATTATTGTTCAAAATGAAACCATGCATTCTATCTCTAAAACAAACATATACTTTAGTTTTTTTACCAATCATACAAGTTTCATCTATCCATCGCTCCTATCCTAAAACCAACATAATCCCCAAAAGACTATTTTTATAATTTTACTATCCTAAAACCAACATAACCTCCAAAAGACTATTTTTATAATTTTAAGAAAGTGAAATTTGAGACTGCAAATTCGTCCCAAACTCTTTCAAGATTTATCTATTCTCCAATTAAGCTACTAATTGTTTCTACTTGAACAACATAAGAGTTCTAACCAACATCATGAGATTTTAAAAGGCAGGCGAAGGCTGTTAGCCCCATAATCAACAGGTAAGTGCGGTTGGGGAAGGTTAGACATTATTGTGGACTGGTCCAACCATATAAAGCTGGGACTGAGACAACGGACTGAGATAAAGAGAGTTTGGGCTTTATCTTATATAATATGCATATTATGTAGATTAAATCTATATATTTTTTAACAAAAACTTCCAAATTTTATTTATGAAATATCTATATTTATCTAATTCAATACCACAAAAACTTTTATAATTCATCCATAGATTTGGTAGAAGCATATATGGTGCAAAATTATTTGAATTTGCAAGTAACTATTATTCAAGGTAATTGTATTTGGTAGCCATAGATCTACCCACAAATATGCGTGTGCGATATTATGGAGGACTCAAGGGTTTGGAGAATCATTGATAGAAAACTAGTTTACACCTAATTAGCTATGCCCTTGATTTTTCAGATGTGACTAATATTAACACTTGCCCTTGTCACACAATACATATATATATTTCCTTGGCCAAATCAACAAAGAAGCATATTCAAACATGAATTAATGAGTGAGATATGGCAAGATTGTAACGAAGATTTTGAAGTGTACCTAGGAGAAGAGGAAGCCATGCATGCGTTTATTGAACATTAACACAATATCAAAGGTTATAACTTCCATATATTCTGCATGTAGCAGCACATACATATGATCTACAACACCTCCCCTCTCTACTCTTCACTTTTATATCAATGAGATCTACTCCTCAAATGTAAACACTACTTATTGGGCACATCACATACAATATTTATTCTAGACTCTCATCCATTGCAGACAAATCTTAGAATGCATAGATAGAGAGGAGTGGACAATAATAGTGATTTTGTCTTTAGTAGTGGTATGGCATGTCAAAGGAGGAGAAGGATCCAAGGTTTTGGGGTAACTCAAATAGAGGAGAGGAGAGACATACCGATCCTACGACCTGAAACGAAGGAAAGTGAGTAAAGGGAGAGATCGACCTAAAAGTAATTGAATGGATGGGGCTCATTGTCTTAGCATTAAAATTGCAGAATAGTTTACCTATTCTAATTGTGTACCTTTCTATTAAATTGAGAACATAGATCTGTGGACAAACACACAACTCACGGGATAGATCACACAATTTACTCAGCAATTGAAGAATGAAACAATTGAAAAATGTCTTGCATGTTAGTTTTTCAACATTTAAGCTAGCATTATGTTAGGATCTTTTCACTGAGAGAATAACAAGCACAACAATGACATAATCACATCACATGAGACAAGAGACACAAATAGTTTTGATCGGGGAAACCATAAATGGAGAAAACCCCGCAACTTCCTCTAAGATAGTATCACCACAAGATGTGAAACCCAAAATAGTAAGATGCACTCTCCACACAGCAATAGCCTTCTGTCTTCTGTCAAGCCAAAGTATTTTCTTCTCCAAAGGTGCGCCACACTTGAGAGAGAAAGTGATGTAATTCACAAGTCATAAATAGAGAGACTCTCACTCTCTATTTATATTCATCCGTTCACTTGAATTACATTTTCACACGTAGGCTCAACCTAATAATTACTACTCGAGCCTACACCTTAATTAGTGTATAATAACTCAAGTGCCCCAAAACTGTGGGGACTTACCTAATGACTTGATATGACTTGTTTACATTATTAATCTTCCCGATCGGAACATCGGGGCATGAAAACATGACTCAAATACATAATAGAAACATCCTGGAATAAACATCGGGTTACAATACATAAGATATATGGAAGAATACATTCCGAAGTTACATATACATCAACACTCCCTCTTAACTAGGAAGGTATTCTTTTGACACAATTTTCAGCACTGGTCTTCTTCTCTGTATCAAATGGTTCATCTTCGTCTTCAAGTCATCTTCATCTTCAAGTCATCTAGATCTGGATCATCTCTCGATCTGGATTTTCATGGAACTGGATCTGGATCATCACTTGATCTAGATCATCTCTAGTCATCATCACTGGATCTGGATCATCACTCGATCTAGATCATCATCACTGGACTGGATCTGGATCATCACTCGATCTGGATCTGGATCTGGATCATCTCTCGATCTAGATCACCACTGCTGGATCTGGATCATCTTTCGATCTAGATCTCTCGAAGTCATCATAACTGGATCTGGATCATAGCTCGATCTGGATCATCTCTGGTCATCATCATGTGTGTACTATCTCGTCATAGGAAGTTCTACAGAGCCAGCCCTTTTTCATGCTGGTTGTAGGCCTACCCTCATGTAGGTCTTTGCCCGGCACTTACATCTTACCTGCTCATCAGAAAGGCATGCCCAACACTCACATCTGATCATGTAGTAAACTACAATCCCATTAGAAAGGCCCAGCACTCACATTCACCAGCATGATAGGACACACCTATTATCATCTGTGAAATGGCTCAGCACTTACATCTGACCTACTCGTCAGAAAGGCACAACCATCCAGGGGAACACATCCAACCACACTGATGGAAGACTCCCATCCAGACAGGAACACATCCTATCACAGTGATGAGAGATTTTAGCACTTACATCTGACCTACTCGTCAAAAGGGCACAACCATCCAGGGGAACACATCCAAACACACTGATGGAAGACTCCCATCCAGACAGGAACACATCCTATCACAGTGATGAGAGATTTCATCACTTATATCTGAGCACGTGGGAACACATCCCTCAGTCGCTCCAGAAAGGCTCTGCACTTACATCCACCCAGGGGAACACATCCGACCACACTGATGGAAGGGCTTGCACTCACATCTGATCATACGAGAACACCATTCAATAGTCATATCAGAATGGCCCCCAGTCCTCGACTGAGCTACCTGGTAACTGACCAGGTGCCTCCATTCTCCTAGAGAATGGCAGTTGCCCTTACATCCCACCTGCTCATCGGAATGGCCAACACTCACATCTGACATGGAAGGAACTAAATCCTTTAGCCATGAACAGAATGGTTCAGCCCTTACATCTGATCAAGTGGGAACACATCCCTCTATCACATCAGAATGGCTACTCAGTCCTACACTGAGTGTTCCTGGTAACTGACCATGTGCCTCCATTCCTAGAATGGAAATTGCCCTTACATCTATCCTACTCGACAGAATGGCCAGCACTCATATCTGACATGGAAGGAACCAATCCTCTCACCATGAAAGAATGGCTCAGCCCTTACATCTGACCATGGAAG